>SJOL01010012.1:60325-72768 GCA_004794785.1 Opisthorchis felineus
ATATATATATATATATATATATATATATAATTTCACGTAAACACAGCAAAATGTAAAACGCATGCGTTCCACAGAGAGTGGGGCTGGGTAGGTTCATGAAACACCTAAACAAACAGTACGGGAAGAATTTCAACAATTTTCAATTCTACCGTTTATCCACGCTTGGTTGTAAATACATATATGAATATATTTGACGGTATTTTAATGTTTCAAACGTATATAATTCCGCGCCTTAAGGACACGCACCACCAGAAATGAACTAAACTTATCGCACAATGAGTTAGTTGTTAAAATGTAGATAACGCTCATTTGCAGAATCAAGGCGGCTGCTGCTGAAACCACACTTAACCCACTGTAGCTGCCGACACCAACAGAGAATTGAGCATGGAAAGTACAGGGAAAGTACATGCAACCTATCCATCAGAAAACGCACACCGAGGATAGTCAATCTGTCATGCTGAGTGATGTAAGGTGATCCAGTACAGTAATCTAGCTCCTCGTGAGCTGAAAATAAAGCAGTCATGTGGACTGTACGTCTAAGTCGTGCCTTGTAAGGCATCACACGTGATGCTGTTGTTGCGAAGACTGCTCAGTATTTTGTCGTCACGCCATCAATGTGTACCTGAGGTATGCAAACAATCCATGTGTGGTTTACAGTGTTGTTAGTGAAGGGCGCAAGAGTAAAATAGACACTGACGTCCATGCACGACAGCACGTCGACTTTTGAAGAAATCAATTGATACGGAAAACATATATCAGGCTTGGTACGAAGCAGACAAAAATACTCCAGGCTGTATAGTTTGGTAAACAGCGATGCACATAAATGTCACTAAATACCTGAGTCTCGAAATTAGGAACAATGGTTCCGATTTCATCGTGATTATGAGATTACTGAGGTTTCCACCCAACCCATTTGGTGACTGTACAGAGGTAACTCCACTATGCTTCAATGATACGACCAAACAACCAAGCATTGGGTGGGAATATAGGTAGAGATGTCACAGAGCTCCTACTGTTCCGGGGTTCAAAAAGCCTAGAAAATCGGGACTAGCACACTAAAGGGAAACATGACCCGACACTTCATCAGGCATAGAAATACTTACCCGAAGGCAAAAACATCCGAACTGAAGGTCATAGGAAGTTCAGCATAGACGGTCGACGAGGTACAGTTCAAGTTGAGAGACTGTATTACCTCAGGGGCCACGTAGCACAGCCAAAACGGAGGGACATTCAAATAATTACCCCATCTGTAACATAGATTACACTTTCACGGATAAACTACAACGAGAAATGACATTGATAGAGTGCGTTCCAGAAAAACATTTGGTAATCGACGTGATATAGCAGACATCAGCCAGTATAGCGAGCAACACCAACGAAACCCCATAACAGGGGAGGCCCACGGAGAATGTTGATAAGTCCCTTAGTGTAGACTGTTTCTTCAGCGTGGGTTCACTTCACAAGAGTTTACTGTATCTGTGATAGGCGCAAAGGAGAAACATTCCCCAAGAAGACCCCTTCGTACTTCTCACTTTATATTTTAACCTTGTAGTGGAGGTAGCTCGAGCGTTATGAAAAGCGCGCGATGATGAATCGACGACGGACTGATTCAGTCTCAAAAGTAAGCTTAACGAAGGACATCAAGCATTTCCCCTGATTCCTCTCGGAATCAGCAAGTGAGCCAGTTGCTAAATTGGAGTATTCATCAACTACTTATGAGTAGGCCGCCTTTAACCAGTACCCATCCAGTTTCCCCTATCTTTATGCGCATTTCGTTATCAGGTGCAAACTGTTCGATTACGCGTAAACATATCACCTAATAACATAGTAGTCTTGTGTTTTATCTCACTGTAACACTGTACACCCTGAGTTGCTTCATTCAGTGGCATCTGTATCTACTTTGTTTCTTAGTATTTTAGCGCGACCCGGTGTCAATCTTTAGCCTGCTGCAATTTATGGGTAATTTACCCGGCTACTCTATTGCTGACCACGTTGCCTATACTGTCGACTCATTCAAAGGTACATTGTCACTTTGCTGTCACTCATGAGCTTCAGCTTTGGAACCGTTCCCTTATCACCAATGACCCACCCAGTCAGTACAAGGAAATGCTACGCGCTGGCGTTACTGACATAGGGACGCGTGAACTCAAAAGTTCTGCTACTGTCACTTCTGTAGGATATGTAAACCACCCCGGATCCTACAGTAATGTTTTCAGAAAATGTCAATAAGTCGTACTCAAATAGCCGGCTGCAGTAACTTTGCAGGAAGCTTGATCTACAGACTGGCATGAGCAAACTTCAAACGATTCCATTCATTAGGTCAAGTGAAACTCAAGCGCCGAAAAGCTGATTTAAGCGCTCTGGTGATATTACCAGGGTAATTTTCACACCCTGGACTGGCTACATCGAGAGGCAGGTTGAACTGATCGACTGTTCCGGAACTCCAAACATCCTGCATGTGGGACCTGATATCAATGAAATCGACCGAAATAACGCCGAAAAAGTCACACGATGCTCCGCGCACTTGAGTGTGTAGCTCCGATTTCACATAGGACCTAGGACATAGCACGCCGAAATAGGCTTCCGTAAAGCATTTGAACATCTGATAAAGCTCTCGTGAGAGGACATTGAAGAAGGCAATGCCGATATATTCTGTTATACTGATAAGCACTTTCCAAAATGATAGAATAATAACACCAGAAACGACTCTAGAGATTCAAAGTCTTTGGAAAGGAATCGTTGCGCGCGTATCAGATTCCTTAATCTACAGAAGTTGGATGGATCAGGAAGTTGCACTAATTTCGTGAGGAACCCACATCTAACAGAGCCATACACTGAAGCCTAGCAAAAACCGAGAGAAATATCATCTCTCAAAAAGAAGCACTGAAGGTTTTGAGTGGCTGGACCAAAGATTATGGACCGACAAACCACACTCCGAACCAAACTTATCCATACTAATCAGGTACGCAGTAGTATATCACGTAGAAAATAAGCTCTGGTGGATACGCTCAACTAAACTATTCATACACTAACTTTGATGGCTGTTTGATAGTTCATTCGGTCGCCCAATTCCACCACATCTTAGCGTGACAGCAACTTCCTTCAGGAAAAGTATTACGCTTCAGAGGGTCACCGCAACAGTCTTTTGGGATGACGTCTCCTCGAACATGTACAGGCTAATACGTAGTGCATCAGTTATGGTATGTGACATCTTTATAACGTTTACTTTCGACATAGTGGTGGTGATTCAGTAGCGAACGACAAGGTTGCCAATGTTTACTCTAGATGTGCGTGTTGAAGATTTTTTAACTGCGTTGACTTGGTATCGCCTGCTGATGTTCTCCATTTACACAGACTGTTGACAGATCGACTGGGAACCTGCAAACCTCTACATGTACACTAACAAACACCATGAACCGCACCATCACCCACATCCTACCTACCAGACGGACCAAGACACAGATCAAACGACGACTTTCCAAAGAGATTAGAGTCCACTGGTAACGGGTCGGACCTTACTGTGGCACGAAGTTTTGTCTCTCTCAACCTCTACAGGCAGCGTGAGCAAGAAATGATGTGGCCGTAACACCCGCAGAGGCTCGCATCATTCTTGTAAGACAGCCTCCGGGAGAGATGGACCATAAGCGCCTTCAGATCTTTGATCACCGATGTTTCAGAACCATAGATGGTGTTGGATAGCGTGAGTTCACGACGAGTGTTTTGTTGTGCAGCTGAAGCAAGCAAACACTAGGTGTTTCTCCTCATGCCTCCTTGAGGAGTGCGTAAACCTCGAATTGGAAGAAGTATGGCTCGGTGAAATAACAAGAGGGGAATGGCGGAACTTTTGGATGATTCCAGGTCACCTAGACCACTATAGTGCCTGTGTCCGGAGGCCAGCGAACCCTAATAACCGAACAGCATGTCAATTGGACGGATGCGTCACGTGCGGGCTACGGACCACACGAAGGCATGCCCTGATTGGTCAGAGTGCCAGCCAATCTGGATCGAGCATCTTCAGCTCGACGCTTCTCGCCCCTTCACGGAGATTCTAGCACGACCTTGTGGAAAATTATGTGATTACCCTATAAATACAGTTGTACTAATCTTCCTTTGTCTCCATAAAAGGGCTGTCTGAAGCTACCGTGTCTTTTGGCGGAGCAGGAAGCCAAGGACCGATACAGAGTTGCACGACCGTTCAGCAAGACACAACAGCCTGGCTAGAGGAAGTTGCAAGATATGAGCGATAACCGATCTCCAGTTTCTAGCACGATTGTCTGAGAAAACGTAAAAACGCTTGTGGTGGATCAGCACCATGCCCTGATACGGTTTTTCACTTTTACCTATGCGGCTTTGTAAAAGTAAGCGCTGCGTGGCACAGCAGTGAAGTATTATGTCAACATTAGTGCTTTCTTCGAAGAATAAGGTTCTGCTTGGTTCCATCAATAGAAAAAACGGTGTCGAAGCCTGTGAACAGGAATCACCTAAACCAGGAGTATATCTGAGAGTATCCAATGGTGTGGAATTTACAGAATATATATTACATGTAATAAGAATAACAGCCCCCAGTGGCTGCTACAACGAGTTCCGGTTGCCAGAACCATGTCGTAAAATGCTATGAGCATGCCTTATTTGTCCAATCTACACTGTGATTCCATGCAAGATAGTCTAACGAGTAAAAGTTAAAAAAGACGAAAGCAGGTCCCCCGTAGATATCTGTCCACTTCGAACAAACAACCAATTATGCGTGAGGATTGTTCACTCATCCGATACAGGTGTGAGATCACCTATCATGTTCATCTGGTAGCAACAACCAAGGAAATAAATGCATCGGTACACTCACCTTGCTTTTTTGTACAACTGCATGGAGTTGAAGACACCGAAATCACCGATGACCACACGTGCGTTGGCTTCCACAAATATATTGCGCGTTTTTAAATCCCGGTGAACAATGCCTTTGCGGTGCAGATAACCCATGCCCTTGGCAACCTGAGTAGCAATGTTTATGATTCGATTGATGGCCATGCTAGAACCTCGGTGATGTAGTTCATCGTACAGTGTTTCACCCTGAAACCGAATTTGGGTATAGCCAAGAAGTACCGACAAAATAGTTTCGCAGCTAACGATAAATCAACAAGACGGTACTTGAAAAGTGCATTGGTGAAAGAGATAAAGATGGATGAAGTGAAGAAAAAATACAGTAATCCAACGGAATCTCTCGTCTATGATGTTTGTAAGCAACTGAATGAGCTGCACCAGGCCGCCTCATGTTTCAGTTGGTACGATATTCGAGGTATCGCATTACATTGTACAGAAGTAAACCACTACTCGAAAGGTTGCTGAAAACTGTTGGACAGACCACGACCGGTTTCGCCCTTATTGGGGCTCACCAGGTAGGCGCAGCCAACCTTACCTTCCGTTTGAACCCAAGGTACACGAAATCCGACCTGTACATTCATTTGCATAAACATTTGGTTTTGACCGGAGACTCACCTGGAGTGAGTCACTGGAGTGAATCACTCGTTTATGATGTTCTCAATCAACTGAATGTTTAACTATACTTAAAGTTCCCCCTTCAAAGGGAGACCAAACCCCCAACAAAGACGACCTGAATTCGATTCTGTGAGATTTGACTTGTAATTGATAACTTCTAGGAGACCAGCCCCAATCCCAAGCAAGAACCATCTTATGCACATGGCGCGAAGTCCCCTCCCAACAAAGATCAGGACCCGATATCTGCGTAACAAATCCTCATAAAATCCGACACCAATTAAATACCTAACCAATAGCATGAAGATAAAATTGTTCCCCGCCTCAAGTAACTGGGGATCCTGTAACAAATGCCGTCTGTATGATACATGACTACTCTGATATTCACATCCGTTCACCGAACCTGGCAATTCTTTTGCAAACGTGTCGTTAAAAATCGTAGGGCCATCATTAGTGCGCGATCCGTTGAGTGCTTTCTCCTTACCTGCTTGCGTTTACACTGCCTTTAAAAGGGTAGTCGATATCTTTTGAATTGATTGGATGATTGAGGATTGACTTTGCCGTAATTTTCGCTGTTCTGTTTACGATCCGCACTGCGCTGTGGTCCGCATAAGTTGCGTTCAATTGATTCTTTTGAAGAGCTTTCATGACGGTTGTGACTGATATGTTTACAATCTGCGTTGCGTTATAGTTCGATTTAATTGAATATCCAGACACTTTGCAGCAGTTTTCTTTCTTTGATTGGCCCGTTCCCAATTTGCGTTGCATTGTGGCTCGTTTTTACGCTTGCTTAGCGGATTGAGCTTCCCCGTCTTCTGCACTATGGCGGCTAACATCTGTTTCCGATCGGTTGATAGGATACATTTGTGTTCATTTCGGTTGCTTGTTTAGTTAGAGGCGCATTCTAGTCAAACTGATTTCTCCCCTGGATTCGAGCTCCTCTACTTCTTCCACAACTTTCTACTCTGGTTACTTGTTCAGTTTTGAGCTTTGTAGGTCCGGAGTTCTCTTGTCATCAGTGTTGGTAGACTGAGTCAATCCCAGCATGTTTGTTGATGGAGTCCTCAATGGAGTACCGTGCTTCTACAAATTTGTGTTATTTCATTGTTCTCGATTGCGCTAGGATGCGAACTTTGTTCTAGTCGAACACGCGATCTACGGGCACGAAGACAAGCGAAAATTGATCGCATCTTCTGATAGAGAGTCTCTGTTTACCAAAGCTGGTGGAAAGCCTCCGGCACCTTTGTCCCGCGTGGTGTCTATTACAATCCTTGCGTTGAATCTTGTATGTGACATTGTCCTTCACTATTGAACCTAGTTTCCATTTTGGTTCTGACAGCGTCATCCGTAAGGTGTTCGCACATTTGTAGGCCACCGTTGTGCCATGTTATCGTAAGATCTTGTGATCATTTCAGCAACCTTCTTGATGTACAGAAGTGTGATCCGTTTGCCTCCTCTGTGTGTTGCTTGGTTGGTCACAAATTCCCATGCTCGGCGAACAGGTCAAAATACAGCTGATCCACAACCAAACAAGGGACCGGATCTACTGATACTTGGATGTATTTCATATGCTTTAGAAACAACCCACAAACAAGATGGCTTGTGGTTGGTATTCTGTAGCTTCTTCTGAGTGTTAAACCTAACTTGAAGTGACCATGTACAGATCACACTGAGTAAGCCCAACAAGGTGGGCCTTCCAGAAGGGGAAACATACGACAAGGTTACTCGAATCGATCGCTTTTGAAGAGTAATTTGACCTTACCTGGGAATAGGTGTCTCTTGGGGTTGCTGCCATAGTATTCTAATCAGTGCGAATTCTTTGAGTCACGTGGAATCGCGCCGCACAGATGATTACACTCATTTTCTAACGGCACACTGTAGCGTGTTACGTACTGTCAAGCAGTATATGAAAAAACAATTGAGTGATTTGAACGGTTCCAGGCAAGTTAGTCTGAAGTTCGTTGTTCGGTTATGAGCGTGTTATAAGGGTCGAGAATGAATAACAGGTCCTAGCCACATCACAAAAAACAAGTTCTAGACTTCGCCTGGTCTCCATGATTCAGTGCAGCAGTCTGTTTGACCATCTTCCCTGAGTTTTGATTGTATTGAAATTGACATCGGCGCTCTGTGCAATCGTTTTCGAAAGTCACTAGGTGAAATTCCTGTCATCGAAACCACCCAAACCGGTACACGGACATACGCCACCTGGAACACTACTGAGCACTACAAACTGGTTGAACGGGTGTCCTCATATTGAGAAGGCAGTTAAGTTACGGAAAACGTCCAGGGGAAGGAACAATGGAGCGACGATATCAGTGATAGTAAGATTTCTGGTGGTATGCCGTGGTAAAAAGTCAGCGGAATGGTGTTACATGGATTATTAAAGATGCATTATGAATCAGGAATACTATCCGACGTGTGACTATGAACTAGCCAGACAGTGCGATCAAGGTCACTTTTGGTCACATCATTAGTTGAAAGTCGCAAGTTCAACGTTTCGTTAATATCGCACGTCCTAGGATTGCAGGGACATTCGATTAGGGGCAAAGGTCTGTGCGGAAACCGAACAACATAAAAATATCTGCGACCATATAGAATTTTCTACGAAATGTAATGAAACCAAATGAATGGAAAAACATCACTGGTGCTAACCGAGTGATGTTGATAGCTTCCGACGGGTAGGAAGGGCAAGGGCATAGTAACACTGGCCGCCCACATAATGAGATGTTCTACTTGGCTGAAGAGGCCAGCCACAGCTATATGGTATATGAAACCACTCTATTTAATACGTAGGCTGAAGTGGTGACTCGAAAACCAGGGTGTTGTATTCTACAAAGTAGCTGACGACATTAGACCACAATCACACGTACGGAATGCAGCGGTTTCAGATCACCCTTAATTAGCTACATGTTGATGAAAATTGGCTGTCACCAGAAAGGCTTCCAATAAACCCAGGGACATACAATGGAATTACAACACAAAGTGATGTACAGAGACAGCTACGAACATGTGAGACCATTCACAAAAATCTATCCACACTAGTGACGCGCCAGCTCTACGTTCAGAAATGTAGACAGTTATGAAAAATTCCTCCACTGTGATTCGATCGATGACGGCTGTGATGAAAGGATCTCATTTTGGCGACAGCATGGGCTGAGTGGGCTAGTAAACCAACGCAATGGACACACTAGCAGCACAGTTCAAAAGAATGAACGCCTTTCACGAAATGAGTCGTTTCAGCTCGGAGAAAGAGCAACTGAAACTATGGATTACATTTTATGGAGAGAACATATGGATGCACATTAACTAGGAACAGTCACAGGAATCTACACTCGGATTATACGCAAAGTCGGAATGACGGGATACTTCAGTGTGTACGAAAATCCACTACAAAACCAGCTATGGGACACCAGTCAGCACCATAAAATGACGTCGTTAAAGATAAGGGGATCCACAACGGTCATTCATAATCACCGTTTGTATTCTTTGTTAAGAAACAAAAAATTCATGCTAGGGTAATATTAGTTCAACAGGTACTTTCATCCGATAAAAAGAGTACTGTTCCTGCAAAAAACCAGCGTAAAGTTCTATCCCGACAAACTCAAAAGGTAGTGGTTCCGGTACCCAAGAATAGGTTGTTATCGATCTGACGACAATGGTGACAGGTTTCGCCATCAAGAACTTGTACACCAGTACCTCACCTGACTCAATTGTGTGACGATGGCAAGGTTGGGTGGCTTCATACAGGCACCCATGAAGAGCACGAGATTCTCGTGTCGAGTTTTATGTAGAAGCGCAACTTCCCGCTTGAATGATTCCAAACGAGCCGCAGCGTCTACTTCCTCTGGGTCGATGTCAATACGTTTCACCGCCACCTCACCATGCCACTTTGCTCTGTAAACAGTCCCGAACGTACCCCGCCCGATCTCATCACCAATGATAAGGCTTTCCATCGGAATATCCCATTCTTTTAAAGTAACTGAAATCTGAAATAAAAGTTCACAAAGGTGGATTTATAAAGTTTATACATCCAAGTTAAAGATATAAGCAGACAAAAATACGCAGAGAACCGAGTCACAATGGACCGGTAGAACTTCCTGTGATGAACCATTCACAACCCCAAGAGCCGTGAAACTCACTGCTATTCACAAACAGGGAAAACACTAACCAAAGTCCATCAACCAAAAAGGGGAGGAAGTGTAGCAGAAAATGTGTGAAGCAGCATCTCATCAGGAAAAGCAAGCGAAGAAACAAATAGCCAGAACAATATGCAAACGGATGCGGATCATGCAAAAGATGGTGCCGATGACTCAACTTACATCAGTCGCAACCTGATTCGTATGAGATGCAGCGACAGAACAAATGAAACAACAAATAAACAAACTAACTTCAGGGGTGTAAAAAGAACAACACAAACGCGGGGTGTACCACTTCGCACACCCACTACAGCAGCAAACGTATAAAACGAGGTAAAATAACAAAAGATGACAGATTACGTGCTGAAAATGTTTTTTCCAACCATTCAATCAATGAATACAGGAGCTAAAGAAATATAAAAACGGGAGGTATGTCCTAGTGGACTGAAAACTGTGAGAACTTGGTGAAAAAGCTCTGTCCTTAGAGAAAATGAATCAGATAAGGGTGCCTAAACATTCATATGCAACGGCTACCCCTGAGTATGTCGGAGTAAGACACGATCAGTGGGGTTGACCCAGCATTCTTTGCGAGGTCTAATCAGCACATCAGAGCACTCAGAGCACATCGACAGATGAACTTCCGCTAGCCAGTCCGGCTAGAAAGTGGCAGCCTGATCATTGCTAGGATTGGTGACACGTTATATCCTGTATGGTTTCCAGTCGCGTGTGATAAGAATTATGTTGGCCGAAACCAGGAAGGACCGAAGATCACATATTACTCAGCTTCACTGTAACAGCCTGCATTTCATGTTGGCCTAGCTCCCGTTAAAAAATTCGTTAGCAAAGGTTGTGAATGGAAATTGATTAAGAAGCCGACGTCACGAAGAACGCACTAACACTTTCAGTCAAAAGGTGCAATGCATGGTTGGAGGATATGGTAGTCCAAAAGAGTTGACATGAGGAAAGAAACCTCGCAGGAACAGTCCAGATGGGACACAGTACCATATCATGTTGTTTAATGCTTGACGAATAAGATGTATAAATCAGTACTCTACGTGATGATCCCGAGCAGCCGACAGATACCAGCTGCTTCGCATGGCAGTTGACTTTAGCAACGTAAAACCTAACATTGCAATTACATGAGAAGTTTTCAAAAAGGACATGAGAAGAGCAGCTTTTTGATTTTTCCGGACAACATACGGAGATGTCTCCACTATGAAACTATCTAGTTGCTTCTGCAACATTGCAAGTTGACGTGACGGAAATCCTTGTGTCTACTGCTCGGACTAGCCAGTAGCTGGTAATGACTGAATGATTTGGAAAAGGCTGGCGGTTTGCATATGAACAGAAATTGGAAGTCAGTGAGGGCGAAAAGGGAAATAACACAATTTACAGCGGTTACAGAGGTCATATAAATGGCAGCTTATGAAGCCGCAAGTTCACCGTGGACACAAGCTATCCAACACCAGTCGGTGACAGACGGGACAGTCGATAGGTTACGAATTAAGGCTAGCAGCATAGTTTCGATTCCACCGTCTCCTTCATAGAATCATCATTGGAAAAGTGGTGCTCTCTGTATCGCTTGAGTACACTTTATATACATATTCCAAGACTGAATGCAGGTTGTCCAGGGTGACGGACCAGGCTCGGTGCCGGCAGGTTTAGCGGATAGGCCACGAAATTTTGACCCAAGGGTATGTGGTCTGAATCCATTCCCATGGACCTTTCAATATCCTTGTCTGGGGTTGACATACCTGTGGGCGTCATCGTGATGGGACTCACAAAGAGACTGGACCCCGTCACAGAGACTCGACCTCACTGTGGTGTGACGGTTTGTGTGCCTCCGTGACCCATCGAGCCATATTGGGTGGTGTCCGTGCGATTCTCACAATCTCTCACACCAGGTTAGTCAACGGTTAGTGGTCTGAACAACACAATATCCTGGTACTCCAGGTTCGGGGTGGAACATGTGTGGCGACTTGTCCGATAAAAATGGTAATGCATTTGCATTTCCCGACAAACACCGCTGCCTTGCGGTCAGGCATTTGAGCCTTCTGTCTAGGTCTGGGCGCCCTGACACTATCCCAGCCCACAAACCTGTTGGTCCTGGTGAACGCTTGCCCGCTCTGCTTAAGGATACATATGAAATCCTCAGCCATTTTCAAAAAGGATGTTCACAGTTGGCAGCCGTCGCGGAGAAATTAGCGTGACAACAGTGCAGCTAGACCCTTCTCGTCACTTGTTTTTCCTCGTAAGGACATGACTAGAGAACAGCAAGCAGGATTTCGGCCTGGAACGGGTTGTGTAGACCATAGATTTACCCTCTACCGGTTGTCACAGCCACGACATGCGTATAGACGCCGCCCTAAAATCTTCTGTTACTTGACTTCAAGAGTGTGCTCGATTCTGCGGTACGCTTGCGCAACAGGGCATACTTTAGAAGCTCGTGAATATCATACTCTATTTGTATTCACGCACATGTGAGGGCGTGTGTATGGGATGCTATTCAAAAGCACTCTCACCAACAAGGGTGTCCACTCTCCATTTTTTCCCCTATCGTCATTAACAAAGTAACAACGTGAACTCTAATGGGTCTCCATAAACCAGGTGTTCAGCCTGCTTCGAGCGAGAGCCTTGTTAACCTGGAATATGCAAGCGACTGTCAATATTCTTAAAATGACTGAAGAAGCCAAATTATTACCAGGGAAACTGATCAAGGTCATCCAACACCTCATGTACCCCAGCATGCTGCGGGATGCATAGTGCTGTCAGTTTCTCTCCAGACTGTGTGACTGAGGTGTAGTCACCTCGGGATGCTTG
>SJOL01010012.1:73052-97137 GCA_004794785.1 Opisthorchis felineus
ATATATATATATATATATATCGGTTGCTTTGTGTCTGTATCTTCACCACTGGATGGTTAATTGTTATATTAGTCGGCCTGGTAACGCCCGACTTAGGGATATTTCAGTGGCCCAAGTCCGTGGCTCGAATCCAACCTCTGCCTATCCTTGCCTCGTCTTGGGCAACCTGGCAGCATCCTAGCCGAGTGCGACCTTTGGCTTGTATGGCAGCTATAGATTGAAAAGGTGGTATGGGTGAAAAATTGGTTTCTTTTAGACATTTAATCATAATCGGGCGAAAAAAATGATTCACTGTTAGACGGTTTCATTAATGCAGTAATGTCTCTGATAACACTCTACGCTCTGGAAAAGATTACAGCTGAGCAGAACCACTGTCTGTAACATCCGGCTCCATTTTACTACAGGGCCTTCTGATGGTCAATGGTTGTGTGACCAGCTGGGAAAAACGTGTGATCGGGAAATGGTCCATGTCCTCGTAGTTGTATTTAGATTATCATAGTTCGATGCAACCAGGCAGATCTTGATCATGTGGCGCTCAAAAAAACACTCATCTCTGGTCCACCAACGTGTGAAGACGGAATGGATTGTTCCGCAAGCAAACATTTTGTGTGCGTGTGAAAAAAAAACAGGTAGAGGTTAGGCGACAAGCAAACAAACGTACGCTGTTAGTTCGCACTAGATTACCCGTTTCGTCCTGGCTTTCCATCGATTCCAGCGTGTGCACCAAACCCTAGAGTGCAAAAATATGAAAATAACAGTAAAAATAGTTCCTTAATGGAAGTTGTGGTGGCGTGGTATGATCAGAAAAAACTACGAAACCTGTTTAGATGACGCAAACGACTAATTAGTCAAATGTAGATAATATTATGGAGATGGTTGCTGACAGGTTGAAAACCGCAGAACATGCATCTACTTCTGACTCTGTGCATCTTCCTCGAAATTCGAACTCCTTACCGACATTCTAGTTAGCACCAGAGGCTACCTTATTAGAACGAAATCGTCAGGATGCTAGCACACAAGTGAGTGGTGGTGTGTTGGCAAACGATTGGATAGACGAAGTGATTCTCAAACTCGTTAATCAAACGCTCTGATTGCCTTTCATTAAAGCGCCGATTTCTGAAGCGCAATGGACTGTAGAACTTCTTATTAAACAGTGACTGGCTTCATCTACTTTTCGGCGACCTTCCACCTTTTGTCTATCGTCAGCAGAACAGACCGCAACTTACGGACTAGCAGGTAGCCTGATCGTCCATTGGGTCATCCATGAGTTAGTTTTCGGACGCAGTTCAGCTCGTAGGAAAGCTATCATCCCTATCGGAACACTCGGCTATGTAGTAACGGTTCTAAGTGCGAACTTTGACGCTAAAGACAACATACGTTTGTTGAAGTGTTGAGGAGCTACCTAGACTTGCTGGTTCTCGCGCATACAAACTTCAAGGTCTGTTTCATTGTTTGGACAAAGCTTAGTTTGCCTTGCTGTCGAAAAACACCAACCTGATGGATGTGCAGATAGTAGCTCCAGAGATGGAGGACAACAAATTTATTGAATAATGACAGGAAATTACCAGTCGGTAGGAGTGTGTTAACTGTGGTGTGCACGTGAGTTTTATCGTCCATGACAACTGGGTAACAAGGTCGACCCTGGATAAACTATCACACTGACATCAAAATCTGGCGAGTTAAACTGTTTCTAGAAACGTAAAGTAATGAGCACATACCAGCTAGTTGAGGATAAGTTGCTTACGATGTGAGTGAATCGCATTTTGGATGTTCCGTCAAAAGTTAAAAATGAACACAAATATTTTAGGAATATCCCCAAACGTACCCGAAACTGGACGGTACACTGACGTATGTTGTCAGCCGATCAACAGACGATGCAATTACGTTTTTTTTATGGTATGGCGTCTTGTGTTTTATGTCGTTCTTAAGAATAAACATTCTTCGAAAAAAAGTTATGCCTCCAACAGTTTTTATCAGAGGCTAAGGAGAAAGCGGTGGACACGACTGGCAACAGTTAAATTACCCAGGACAATCTATTGCCTACGAAATATTAGGAAATTCTAAATTACGAACGAAAACCGTGTAAAAAAACTCGGTGGCATGTTATTGGATGGATCAAATCAAATAGGGGAGACAAAATTAATCTACTAACGTCAAACTATTACCAAAAACATAACAAGATGACAGAACTCTTGATGCGTTTACAAAATTAGCGGTATTCAAGGAACCGAGGTAGCAAGGGATTTGTTTGAAAAAAATACCTGCACACTGAGACCAGATACGAATGGAGATGACTGAAATATCTCTCAGCTGTCTGGTCGAAAACTAACCGGTTTGGCCTTCAGCTGTGACCACTTTATAATCCCTAACACGTACCTGTTTGCGACAACTAAGCATGCGCAAGCTCAAAAAATACCAACGAGGCGATCGGCAGTGAGTATCATAATGATAGTCAAATGTAGAAATGTTCGAGGAGAAAATTTCAGGGTGAAAAATTAACTTAGCAGGAACTTACGTCTACCACAGTTCGTTCACTCTCTGCCGAAGACTGAGTACTGAAACGCGAAGATGAACAGGCATAATTATAATGTACACTGACTGGTGCCTCAGTTCATTCAAGAAAATGACTTCCTACCAATAATTAAGAACTATGATAGTGTCCAACTCATGATTGAGCAATCTAGCAGTATCTCAGTCCTTGCACTTTACTTAGTTCAGCATGGCAGCTACGAGGACATAGAGTGCCATGACTGAACCATTCTCATATATTCTCAAAAAAGGTCCCTTTTATATACAAATATAAAGATGTTTGAACATAAAGGTCAGTTTTTTGGTAGTACACCAGGGGAAAAAATAATACGGTAACCCGAAATCTTCAACGTCCTCCGAGATCACCGGAGTGAGGTAATGCTTTTACAATTTCAAGTAAAGGTCGGAAGAACAACTTGAAATACCAGACAGTTTATTCTCTATATGGGACTCAGTGCGGAGCACTCATAAAGAGACGTCGTCAGTAGCAAATACGGCGTTCCATAGAAAGCAGCCGCACCCCAGTGATCAGATTGGAGAATCACGGCTGATTTAATACAGCGTATGAAGCATTGAAGTTCACAAGTACTTGCAAAACGCCAAATTAATGGGGGAAAAGCAAGGAATGGGACAAGTGTGATGGTATATGAATCGCGTAGGTCGCCCGGGGCTCTCTAGAGCAAGGCATAGCACAAAACTCACCTTATTAACTGGCTATCTCTTGCATTGTTCGTTGTGCAGGTATGATCGGACTGTGCACCATCTTTGGCAAAGTGACTCGGCACTGCAATGGACGAAGCAAAGATACCATAAGAGAGAGGGAGAGGGGAGAGGAAGACTCTGGCGAAGCCACGATTGATCAGCCCATTTTGATGCACGACAGACTGAAAGGCTGGAGAACACACCACTTTGCTTCTGGTAAATATTCCAAGTAGTATTCAGTACCAAATGCAAAAACTATTTGTCACCTTTATATATGCTGAACGTGTCAATGTAGCTGAAGTGAACACCAACCTGGAAATTCGAAGTGATTGGGAAAGTGGCCAATATGATGGGGTGAGTGAGAATGTCCCAAACTGGAGGCCGCAGGAGTTGCGTAGGAATGCGCACTCACGGGGGAAGACAACAAGGAGGTATTGAGAAGCGAGGTGCAGTGACCCACTGTGGCGTAGGGCGGAGAATTGTGTGATACTACCACCATTGCTGTTTCGGTCCCTAGACAAGGCGACAGGTGGGAACTGCATACAGATGGGCCAACTCCGAAAGGAGAACCCGGTGCTGAACTTGTGCATGAAGATGCACTATTAGATTCGGAACCCTGGAAGGGATAGGATGTTGGAGTTTAGAGTTAAGAGGTGATCGCGAATCACATCCATTTTACGGGGTGACAGGAAATTCAAGCAGACTTCAAAAAAGAATCGTACCTGATATAAGATATAAAAGACGATAACATCGAGAGGCTAAACTTGGACCGCACAAGTGCTAAACCCTATCACTATACAACATACAGGACTATATAACACCTTTATTATAAAACTGTAAGAGCTGTCGCGTATTACTACAATGTACAGACTCGTACACGATTCAACCGGTGTCCCCAAATAACCTAAGCTACTTTGGTGTTTTAATGTGATTCACCATTAGACAAGGTGGCACGATTGCACTGGATCGTTTCGCTGTGGTACCATCTCGATGAAACTTGGAGAATGTGACGAGAGTAGGATAATGACACGTTTTGCGAGAATAGACAGGAGCAGTTGAAGATTCAGGAGGGTCGGCTCGAACAGCGTAGAGTAGCTCGCATCGTATCGTCATACCGGATACATGCAGGCCTATCCGAGATTCAGTTTCCGTGAGCCATGCGGGATTGAGCAACAAGAACCTAAATGCCCGTAAAAATCACAGGTAGGTGCATATTCCCGACAATCTTCTCAAAGTGGTGCAAAGTTACGTCATAAGGTAGGTGTTCATTTTATCAGGTGTATTGAATTCTACAACGAACTGAATACGACGAGCACGACTCACGGAAAACGAACTATTAGGCAAGAATACAGCTGCATTAGATATTGCTCCCCACATTTCTCCTCACTGGACACAGGAAATTACTAACCTGAAACGCGGGTGTTGAGTGCGTTGGCCGAAGTCCTGGTTGGCCGCATAAACCGACAGGGACATTGACTTGAGCCTTGCGATTTGAATTTGGTGAGCCTTGGGTGTTTCATAGAGGACAGAAAAACTTGATCAGTCAAGGTTAATGACAAAGAAGTTGAGCTGAAGAGAGAACACGAAAGCGCAGTTTTGAACTGACTCATCAGGTGGACGCTATGGAAAAGTAACCCTCTCAAAGACTTGATCCGTAGATCACCGCGTTATTGCCAATGAAACGAAAGTTGTTCCTGGTTACATAGATCAGGTTCCTACTTGCGAATCGGGTGCGGTCGGTGTTACTAGCCTCCGAAAATGGGATCCAGGTGACCCCTCTGTACGTGGTTCGGGACGGTGTAAGATATGACTGTGAACTGCTGCCATACACTTCTCTTATAAGTCAAACAAGCCTCATAACTTTCGAACCACTGTTCATATCCACAACGTGTAAATGCTACACTTGGTACTTTCGGTCACCGGGTTCGGTATACAACCAACCATTTGAGACGTTAGATTTATTAAAATTGAACATGAAATGGTGGTACTGGTTTTACTGAATAACATAGCAAAAATACCAATTGTCGCGAAATCCAGAAAACATGCCCCAAATTGTAGAGTAACACCGTAACACGGTCAATCATCACACTCAAGGCTCACGAGATTTTATCCGTTTTCTACCTAGTGGGCGATGTTCGATCGTTAGAAAGCGACTAAATTTGGCGATTCAGTTGTATGAAACGTGTATGCATCCTTCTGAGCTTGATAAGACCAAACAAGCGATAAGCTAATAATAAGTCTTCAAAACATCTGCCAGCAGGCTTTTGCTCAAAACATTCCTCGCATTAGTTGATGCGCAAAATTAGAAATGAACGTGAGAGCCACGAGTTTAAAATAATTTCTGAAGGCCTTATGTTGTACGTAAGGATAAGCCAAAAATGACCGCCCGCGAAATGAAAGGCACTCAGTGAAATGATATGCCATGAAGTAAAGTAGGAACTACAATAAAAAAACCGCCACGTTCCAACAGGACGCTCTGTTAAAAACACAGCTGTTAAAGCAGGAGATACAATTCGAAAAGCATAACTTTTTTCTCCCTTACAAATGTAGGTTCAATCATATTTCTTGACATCCTCACACACTCAATAAGGCTGGTAGAAAACAAAACCACTGTATCGGATGCGGCCATTGGTATGTCAGCAATCGATGACAACAAAAAGGTACCGCTATATGTATAAACAGGTGACAGTGTAATTTCAACCGTTTGTCAGGGTACTTGCGTTCGACAGTTAGAGCGTTATGTAATGGAAACTATATAGGACGGAAACACTCGACATGGTATGTGAAATTCCGCTGAAACTTAACGTTTCAAAAAGACACGAACCGGTCTTGTAAAACCCACCATGATATGAACTTAGTAGCCGTAGGACACACGGTGTGCCCTGGTATAGGTCTTCATGATATAACGAGAAGCCCAGATTCGTGATAACCAAGTGCAATCGCTCTATGCAACTCCGATGAGCCCAATGAGGAAGAAAGACCCCACATGAGTGACATTTTCGTCATCCAATCATGCCTTCACTCAGAAATCTGAGTTTCGCCATTTGAGAAGATCTTAGCAGCATTTCTGTAACCAACGCATGAAAAGTGTCATTGCCTGCACCGACCAAAAAAGATTGTTATTCGGTAGCTGCACGTTGATTTCGACTCTGTAGACGGCTAGGCACTACGACAGCGCCCAGCGATAAAAAACGCCGTAACCGAATCCTTGCAAACAGTTAACAGGAAGCCTTCAGATGAGTTCCCCCACATCAAGTAGCATCAGGAAATGCCTTCTTTTCAACTTTGTTGTTCGTATGCGGAAATTTATTCCTGTGAGATCGAAATGCTCCCGGAGTGTTCGCCCTTAGATAATGGTCATGAAGATAAGACACCGGCTCTTTGGCAACGCGCTCCAAACAGACTGTGCAGTAGTACCGCCAGATTGGGACTAACTAGACCCAAACCTATTTCTTGGAGACCGGCTAATCGAGTTGGCTGACAAATCCACCTAAATGAGCTGTTTGATTAGTTCCAGCAACTTGATAAAATATGAAAACGCTTCTCGGATAGAGAACGCCCCAAAATGTATGACATCAGCTTGTCTGCTAACGATAAAGTGCCAGTGTATTTGATCTCTTTCGATGAGTCAGAAACGTTGCCAGTGCGGGTGGACGACAAGCGACAACTTCAGCGGTTGGTCAACGACATCTTTGAAGCACTTATCGGTCGGGCAGGTAATGCTGCGATACATCAGTGAGTTAACTCGACGTCGATAGACAAACTAAGCACAATTCACGGGTTGGGCTGATGAGCCATACCTTTAACATGATGGATGCCTGTGCTGCAAAGCTTGCCATGTATCGTCATGTATTGAGTGGGAACACACTACAGAGGTTCAGACAAGATGTCACAAGATGCCACTTAGTAAACAAGCTCCCTATGTCAGGACCATCACCGTCAGTATGTAAGTTTACGTAGCATCCACAATGAAAGTCTCAAGCAAACGAGCCCATATGAACGTTGAAATCACTGGAATTGAAAACTCGATGGACTAAATCACAATCAACAGAATACTGATATTCTTCTGCATTATATACAGACTGTCCTGAGAATCCGTTGTGAAAACCATCAATATGTTATTGAATATGAGAGACTCCATCGAGTTTGCAATTCCACCAACTTCAACATGCACATGAGCTCAAAAGCGAACCTTCACAACAATCAAATTTCCCTCATCGAGGGTGTCTAAATAGATGCAAGCTATCGTCTCCGATTTATGACCTTTGTAATCTCCATTGATGAGGAGAATAAAAAAACGCGACAGCTGAATACATGATCTGTAGCTGTTGACGCCCACAGAACTAAACTAAAGGCACTCAAGGTTTTACCTCTCGACTAAATGAATAACCCAAAGCGAAGTGCTGTAATCACAAATAAAAAACGTGAGGTAGACAGCCCCCGTTTTTTTACCAAAAAACTGACACCAGGAATCTTGCACTCCAAACAAGATACCAAAGGTGTTCAACCAATTGGCTAAAAACACAATCCCCCACCACCACCCGAATGAATGACAGTTTCAACAAGAAAGACGGCTATCTTAGGAGAGTAGGCACCCTCCTACACAGACCACGTCCAACAAACTTTCTTCAAAGACCTATGCCTCTTGCAGCATATAGGTTTAATTATCAGATGTTGCCTCGATGTGAAGCACGATTGCGCCCACACGCACAAAACTCAATAAAGCGCAATGTTTGAGTTTTAATTTATTGAGGGTAATCACTATCAATCAAGCAGTCGCTTATATGGTCTTCTTCAGCAGCATACATTCCTTAATTAGCTCTTTATATTTCGGTGACAGCTCAGCAGCAGTGGCTCATTCGGTACACCACAGAGAGGTTCAGAGCGCCTCCTTGAAGGATGCCTTTACACTTGCCCAAGCCCTTATTCGAAATTTAAAAAAGTTGTTATGCTCGGTTAGGGTAACCATTAAGTGCCTATTTAATAACATAATGGCTATGGAGATACTGCCTTATGATAAAAGTGTGGGTGTATCCAGGAAAACTCCACCAAACGAGGCTTTTTGAAACTGTTAACCGAGAGGTCACGTGACCGATCTCCTTACGGCTATCAGATGAATTCCAAAAATACTTCATCAAAAATACCGACACATTTTCATCGCGAAAATCTGGCCAAATTTCAGACCCGTAGCTTGGTCACTGACAATGGCATCGTGAAGTTCGATGGTCATTAAGATAAAACAAAATATGAGCCACATTTTCGACAGCTGCTTACATCAAGAATCGTGCTTTTCTAAAATAATAGTAGCAGTAACACGACACATGACTACATATCAAAGTGCACGGTTTATTATTTCGTCAACATTGGAAAGAACAGGAAGAATCTGAGCAAAAGCTACTCCAAATCCCAAAAGAGTATATATACTGATACAACTTCATTGGAGTGCCTGTATTAGCAACATCAGGTTCGGTACAACAACTATAACGATGTTGTGCTAAAAGATACGTGGGACTGAATGATAGGTTGCCAGTACCAAATACACACGGCGCTTTTTTATCCCGAAAGGTTTCTCCATGATAAAACTAAGGTGTGGCCTTAGCCAAGAAATTTCCATAAGGAAGTCTTAATCAGCTCAAATTGACACCGAAACAATCCTTTTTCCAAACACGGTTTTGGGTTGGCATATAAGTCAAGTCAAGCCTGATCACGTCTGATAGATTGAAGCTCACGTTTACAATGAGAAAAGCACATAGAATTTCCCGCTTCTAATCTAAACCATCATATTAATAGCGTGACGGAAAACATCAGTAAACAATAGAGTAGCAAACGTCATCCAAGATCAATATTTGATCGAGTGCATGAAAGAGGCAAAAGGACGGCATACTGCTTGACTTACTTTTCGAATCAGACGTCTCAGGCACACATTGCAGCCGATAGCACTGGGCGACGCAGCCTCGATGCACCTTTATACTGTTCAGGAAGGAACACAATGTACTGAAGTGTAGATTTACCGCAACCAAATGGAATTTATGGTAATCACTGATCTATGGGTCTTCTACCTAACGGGGCAGATTCTGACAACAAGGAGTGATACAATTGGCTAGAATAAATGACATTCGGTGGGGACATGCTCGTACAGTCAGATGGGATAACCTAGCGTGCAGTGGTGACGGTAGAACATCCAACCCCGGTACAGTCAAGGATATGTAATTCTGAACACCTGTGGTAAAAACACATGAGGCTAGCGCATTACTTGAGTTACAGAGTAGAAACAGTGATCGTATCAGTAGAGAACGGCAAAATCATCTGATGTTTGAAGTCGCGTGAATCGGCTTATCCAATTAACATATTGCTCAGGGAAACAGTCAAATTGGTGCATTCTCAACGTTGGTAGATTGTTGACGTGCGAAATTCAGGTTTGAAAACTTAGAACGCCACTAGGGCACTTTTCGTGAATTGAGTGGAAAGTTGGGTGTATAGGCCATTAGGCGTCTTTAGAAGATACACAATAACAACTAAGGAAAAAGCCACAAGGGTGCCCCCGTGTGATGTTATGGAATACTTCATTGGAACGTTGAAGAACTAAGGAAAGGAGACTAGCAACTAGACGACGGAGATCAGTCTTGACAAACTATTAGAGACGAAAGTAAACATCTCATGAGAACAGATTTTTTGAAAAGTGAACATTCTCAAGCATCCTCTTGAATTTTCCTGGACGTTTTTCGAATATTAAGCAATCACAAACGAACACTGCAAAACAGTTCCATAATTTCCAAAGTAACCTTCACATTCCGTCAGAGGCGGAGCGTGGACACTGGACAATAGACTACTTGCATACTTCATAAGCAGTAAACACCGTTACACTAGTTTGTGATGCTGGTCGGACTTCAGTGTTGCGGTGATCCTGCAAGCTACACTGGCTGAGACTCAGTTCCTAGGGAGTTATGGCAAGAAAGTCAAAGAAAATATGTTTGGTGACGAGTCACAAGACTCGTACTTCGAGAAGTCATATTCCAAGGTACAGTCCAACTGTTTTTACCGACAGCAGTGTGCGAACTGTGGGGCGGTTGCAAGCAGCCACTATGCACATGTTTATGGAAGCACCTGCTGGTTGAAAACAGTCGGCCCTAGAAAACATACAATTCGGTCGCACCAGAGTTGGCCGTGAGCGCTGGTAACCTATCCGATACAGCCGACAAACAAATAAATCTTGCAAAGAGCGAGATGCGGTTCTAAGTGTATCCGTTGTGCGCGTCAACATAAGAAATGACATACCTATACCTTACTCCCTGCATCCTCGAGTCTTACAAACCTCCACAGCCACACGGGTCAGATTTTTTATCCACTGGCTAGAGATAGATTATCTCAGGAGAAAGTTAACACACAAGTCAGAGTGTTAAGTCGAGAGTTACGACTGGGCCACCCCAAATAACTTCCACATCTACCCACTGTTTAGTGGGCGAGACTTTCAAGCCAAAGCTCAACGTGAGGTAGTTCAACAATCTCGTGCTTCGACAGGATTAAACAGGGGATATCAATCGTCCCATCAGGTCTTTGTTCACCAAACACCAAACTCCTTTCATCCGTAACTCCCCCAACTTCTCAACTAGGTACTACCAACCACACTGCCACCCATAACAACGAGTACATTGTCCAGGGGCGAGCCGCTCGAAATAAACGAACAACACGTCGCGAACCATGAGCACTCCATAAATACAGATGTAGCAATCTTTATTACTATTAAAGCGCCAAACTATCATGCCTTTACGTACGTGAAAGTGGACGGCAGAACAAAAAAAGGACTGGCATAGCACAAAAGATCATCAAAAACTGGTGACAACCCGAACCCAAGATATCAGTTTCAGGAGAGAAACTCCAGAGATTTTACAAATGCAACAGAAGCAGTTCGATCCGACGTTGTTCACTTCGATGAAGCATGGAAAGTTCGACTGCTTTCGCGGAAACTCGGAACAGCTGAATGTGATAGTTTTACAAATTTCATACTCCCCAAACTCCTTCGTGAGCTTGGCCTCGCAGATACCATCAAGACCCTTGTCCAAATATTTGCTGAGCAGTGTCCCTTGTTCAATATGCGTCATCCGTGTCCGAAGATTACCAAGAGGGATAATGAAGATATCGTCACTTAGGCTGGTGTTCAACAAATAACGTGGACACTTCGAGATTATCGCCATGACCGAGCATCAATTCAAGTGCCTCGTCTTTGCGACTAGCCACACGATGAAGACATTCGGAACCGGTTACTGTATCCAGTTGAACAGGATCCGGGGTTGACACTTCAGAAGCATACCACCGAATGTCAGCTTCGTGTCAGTCTCAGGGCTGATACTATGATGAGCGGTCATTTTCAGCCATCTCAGCCTGAGACGGTATGTAAAGTAATATACAAAAGACTCAAATTTTGAACGGACCCCTGAAAAACTGCCTACAACCTGTTGCCTTTGGGACGAATGGCACTTCCCACGCCATCAGCCCCACCGTAAAACCACAGGTCAGCAGGTGCGGTCGAAAAAGTTACAAAGAAGAATGCTGCTGGGACAACTTCAGGAGGCCACGTAAATATTGGCCAGACCCAGGAACGCACTCCGGAGCCATGACCGCTATATTTAGGATGAATTCACCCGGTCGAGGAAAATTCGTTAGTGTGCACCAATCGTACACAAGTTATCCTCTGATTTGATACAGGTTCTGACACCACCCCGATTTCACAACGAACCTGGAACGTGATGGGGGGACCATCGGTTGAAGAAGAAGTGCACCGTTCACAGTGCATTTGGTGGAAACATGAAACCAACCGAGAAGTTGAATTGCTCCGTGACGTTCAGTGGAGTTCAATTCAATGATGTTTACTGTCCCTCGATCTCCTAGGCCTCAATTGGGTTAGTGAGCTTCAACTTTTGAAGCAACCCCTCAATGCCGTTTGTAACGAAGCAACTGCAGATGGTGACAATAGTTTCACTTTGACGATTTTGTGGTCACTGCCATTCAGTAAAAACGGAGACCAATAGAAGCCATCCCGCTCGTGATGTCCGACAACAGTAGATGCTTCACTTCAGTTCAGCTTGACGAATCCTGCCAACAGCCTGAAGAGTTGTGCCTGCGGTCTCCTCCCTCTAGTCCACAGTCACATGTTGAGGCGGAGCGTTGCAGTGCAATACAGGGAGAAGGGTCGACAGTCCCATGGAGAATATATGCTTGTTCGAGGATGTTGTGAACGTTATTCACGGTGAGTGCCGGGTCGAGGACTGCGTCAAGCACACGGTGCACGTCACACGAACCAACTTCAGGCAATAGATTGTGGCTCTATAGTGGGACTACCAGTTTTCACGTCACAAGCGATAGTGGACAGATCTACGAGGTCGAGGGCACAACCAAAGCTATAAGAAACAGAACTCGGATAAACATCCTTATTGTCCCAGGGAAGAGACAGGGGTAGCAGCCCCCCCCCCCCCACCCAACCCCCGAGCCATCAATGTTCAAGCTTAAGTTGCGATCGGAGGAACAGCATTCTCAAAGGGGAAGTGTCCGGAAGCAAGTCGTTCGAAATAACCGAGCATCACGTCAAATACATGGGTGTAGTGAGCCGCAATCACTGCAAAAATACAACTGTAGTAATCTTTATATCTCTAGTTAAGGTTGTATAAAGCCCTCGTGCCTTCTGATACACCATAGTGGGTAGAAGAACAAGCCCAGGGCTAGCATAAGAGTTGCAATCTACAGACTTTAATGAACTCGTTGGAGCTGCTTCAAATTGCGACCACCAAAAGATGTACTGTTCATCGAGCTGGGAAACAAAACTGGACACCAGCAGAGTTAGCTCTGTGCTCTTCGGTTGGCTGGAGAAAGATGGAGACAGCAAACGACGTCCGTTTGCTTTACCAATACACGTTCGACGAAGTGTACCCCGAAGATGAATAAAGTAGTCACAGTTGACTTTGTCAGCAAAAAGGCACAGACACTGTAGTTCCGGTAGGTGATCTGCACACATAAGTCAGCCAATTAAGTCATGAAAAGCAAACTAGTGGATCGATTTCATGGGCTTCCAACATAACCGCACAAATTGTGCCTCTTGGAGGCTACCAAATGCAACCCACCGTACTACATGTATAGATACAGAACCGGATGTTATTTAAAGAACTTGTGCTGTGCACAACGAAAGGCAGTCTGACAACTGCGTATAGTCAAAACGACTGCTCCTCACAGTGGAGTGTGCAAAACGATTACGATAAAGGTCCAAAGGCGACACCTTTTGCTTTGAGGAGTCGGAAAACACAATGATCATTAGTGCGGGCTAGAACAACAGACGAAAAATATATCAGCACAAACAAATAGGTATAGAGCGTATCGATGTCTAGAGAAAATATATCAGGTGCTGGTGCAAGTCAGTGACATCCAAGGTTGAATCGTTTTAACACACTGGCTGCCAGAAAGTCGGATGACCACATAACATTGCTGACTTCCAAGACGGTGCTGCACCATACACCAACGATACTAAATATGGGCCAAGACAGTACAAGATACCGGGGAAAATATTCACGACTAGTCTTACCGGCAGTGGACGCAGTGTTGGAACCGAAAGCTCATCCTGTTGGAACAGACTGCACACGGAGTTCCTCTGACGAAATTACCGAACCGTGACTCGGTTTCGAATCTGTGCGCGGCGAAAAACAGAGGCATGTGATCGGGGAAAAATAGAGAGGCCCGACAGTACTGAAGTCATTGGCTGAATCTTGAGTTGCAGTAATGAATTTGGGTATAGAAAAGACAGACAACAGTACATTTGCAAAATCAAGATGAACGACAGCTAAACCAGGAGGCTGTTCCGTTTTCAGCATGGCAACTCAATCAATATGAGATATGGGCAGAAGACAAGAGATCAGAGGCGTGATTAGTTTTGTTCTGGATGTTCAAACGACGATCAGTTGGGATAATTCCCGGTTGTTCATGTGATAGAAATACACCTCCCGATTCTACAGTTTGATTCACAAGGCAACGGGTATTAGGATGTCCTAGGAGGGCTCTAGTGAGGCCAGTTATCTGGATATCTGATAACCGGCAGTCTGTGGCTTGCTTAGCCTGAGGACGCCAAAAGTTAGTCGTGAAAGCTTGACTTATGATACTTCTGTGCACAAAACATGGAAATGGTTTTATAATAGTTAAGGCGCCACCTTGCGAATCAATCTTCCTAGATGATAAGACAGTTGAAGGCGTATCCATTATGAAGGACGCTGTGGCCTGAGGAGAAATACGAATAAGGATTTTCATGAGAATTTAATACGAGTAACTTTCTAATCATTTCTCCGCTTTTTGTTCGGCGGTGCAGCTTCAGTTTTTGTATAGTCCATGACAACTGCAAGGTAGAAAAAACCGTGTTGTCGGATTCCCGCCTCAACCTGGATACAAGGCAGTATAGGTGAGCGGGTTACCCCGACACCTAAACCGTCACACACGGATAAGGTCCAGTCAGTTCGCGGACGTGTGGAAAAAGCAGTTCGACTGTATTGAAAGACTAGTTCTGCGACCAAACAACACCTAGCGTATCAGTGATCCCGAATGAAACATTATTATAGAAGCTAAACATTTGGCGCAACTCTCGATGTCCGATATCACCGCTGGGAAGGAACAGATTATATGATCGCTTCTATTTACATCAAAAACCCAAAATAAGAACACATAAGAGACAAAATTCGGCTTGTAAGTACAGCTACTTTATCCAACCATGCGGCCAAGAGAACAATCAGATGAACCGACTCACTTATGAACAAGACCATTGATGCTCACAACCAAAGTGATCCCATTGAATGAACCCGGAAGATTGAGGACACCTGGAATCGACATATAGAGGTTTATTGAATTGATGCTTCATTGGAAAACCCATTTAGCTTTCTCTATTGGGCACAGAAACTTAAGGCCAGGAAAAAAACTAAGGCAGGTAGGTAGTGAAATATACAGGGACCAGTCTAACAGCGTGAAGTAAACTACGACGAATGGACTCGCAGTCAGGTCACAAAGTGTGATAATGAAGTGAGCAAATATGACCAGCTACGAATAACTGTTTTCAAAAACCTTACATCCGAAACCATCACCTAGTAGATCTAAAGATAGCAAGCCGCAGAAACGGGCGTTCTAATAAGAGTGAACAAAGACGGACAGAAATTGAGCAACACGTACACTATTCCGTAGACCTCTACAGCTGGATACGTCAATCGGCTGTACGTAGGGTAACAGCAGGAAACTGGACGGCAGAAATGAAGACGTATTAGACTAACCTAAGGATAACCGCAAAACACAAAAGAAAAAGCATATATATACTCTTATGACCTCTGGAAAAGCTAGATTGTAAGACGTAGTTTATGCGAGTATGACTATGCACCATGACGTTAGGAACTAAGTTAAATTCACTTTACTCTCAATTGAGGTGGATTTTCAGCGCATACCAGTTGTATATCAAATTTGGATCACAGAGTTGGACTACTGACTTTCCCAAAAAGCAGTTACAAGAACTGCCAACGGGGAAATCAACGGGTATGCATATACCATGAGGAGAGAATATGCTGAAGAAGTGGATATGACCAACTCAAACAGTCACGCGAAAAATGCGCAGAGATATCGGCTGGCACAGAGGCTCCTTAGGGAAAATTTGCGGTCTCCATGGTATCCTAAATATTGAAAGATACCTACGGATGATGGTTTTGATACTTGCTTCTAGAACACCTCTGATAGCCAACCAATCAAAGAAGAGGTAAGCAACCGGCGGTATTGATCCACTTCAAGCTCCAAATACTTTTGATAGTTTTCGTGTACCCTAACAGTGAAAGCAAAACAGTCGTCCTGCTGCAAGAATACTTATGCCGTACCACATGGCGAGTATCGGTAAAAGTATGAGTAAGTAAGTATAAGCATAAGAACACTTGTCGGAAGGATACAAGTGGGGAAGCCTGATGTTACGCCAAATAGTAACCTCCAGCCAGATCACTTTGCACTGCTTAGAACAGTGGATAATGGCAGGGAATACATTTCAGAACCGGAGAAAAATCAAATCGTTCAGCTGTGGCTCCCTTTAGGTGCCTAGCTGCCACGCCAACGGAAAGAGGCACGAGGGCTAGGATACAGCCAGGTTGCCGAAGCCTAGCCACCTCCAAGTCTAGGAAGACTAAACAAAATCAACAGGGTTTCCAGTGATCCGCTAGACATCAGCCTCAACTTTCTGTAAAAGGCCGAAAGTCATAAACATAACTGTGAAATTGTGGAACATTCAACTAATTACCCCAATCGACCTCTTAAAGCCACCCAGGCAGTGGTAGGCGCGACTGTGTCAAAGGCATATCTATAGTGGATAGTCTTTTGACCATTATTCAATTCATACTATGAACATTAGGTGTCCAGCAAGGATTTGAGCCCCAAAGTTAATCGTCTCCAGTGGTCCTTTCAAGACCAACACAACGACCGAGTAAAGCGGGGAATTCTCAGCAGTGACCAACATACAAGTCTAAAGTTTTGATGAAAATTGAATCAGCCTTATGGAACTATGGTTAACGGAAGAAAAAAAGAGCTGATTACGATCAGTCCACGAAAATTCAGATGTCAAAACAGCTACCAGTAGGCGCAGTTAACATTAACTTGACCCACAATTGTGGATTAAGAAGCTGGACAAATGGTAAACTCCTATGTTGGTATGAGATGGATGGTTTTGATGGCTCAGTGGTTAGAGCGCCAATTTACTGACCGGAAGGCCCGTGGTTCGAACCCGTTCTCTGCCTCTCGACTTCCCCTGTGTAGGCTTGGGCAACCTGGCAGTATCCCAACCCTCGTGCTTCCTTCGGGTGACATGGAAGTTATGTACCGAAAGGGTGCTACAGCTGAATGATTTATATATTTTATTTTATTTGAATATCCAGAAAACTACATATGAAAACGTCGCTCGTACAATTCTACACACAGGGACTGGCCTTCCATCAAAAAGTCTACCGTTCTTCTGGAAAGACCCTCTCAGTAGTGGAACCCGTTCGGTCCACGGCTGTCATCCCATGGCAGTTGAGGTACTGTCAAGTTACTCAAGCAATAAACAAGTCAAAGTTCAGTTCAAACTACGGGCTTCCCGATGAGTAGCATCACGCTCGAGGTTTCTTGTGGAGGATATACCGATTCCTCAACGAATGTCAGTTGTAGATGGAAACTACTGTGATACAGGAGCTAAATAGAGCAAAAGCTTACCAATCACGTTTTCCCCATCAACTGAAGTGGTCATCAAGGTTGGTGGCTGGATTCCTGGTTTCGGCGGCCGGGTATCACAGGAAACGCGGCGAAATGAATCAAAATTTCGCACAGTAGAAGTAGGGGTATTCCGCGTACTGGAATTATCTGGCTTTGCTCCAGATGGACAAGTCCCTTGAGAACTCATCCGTCCTTGAGAACGAGGACTGAGTTGAGAACTGCTAACTGACCTTCCATGCGATGAGGTTGGGGATAGAACAGTGATATCTTGGTAAAGAAATGCATCGCCGGCGACAATGGCGGAATCTGGGGAAAGCATATTTGCACCAGTGAGTGAAGGTCTGCTTCCAAGTTCTCGAGAAATAATAATACTGGAACCCGTAGTTGTAGTTACGCGGTTCGCCAGGTTAGATTCGTGTGACTTGCTTCGGTGCAAAGGGAACAAAAGTTTCAAACGGTGCTTTGGAGGTGGAGTCCCTGCTTGTCGGTGATCACGTGCACGATAAGTAACGGTGTTTGCATGATATCGCCTACCTCGAGGAGAAGGCGGTGGAGTGTAATCTGGCGTATGCTTTGATCGATCCGACTTATTGACAAATGGTGGTGAAATCGTGACACTACATGTAGGTTTTCCCATCCAGATCGGAGTATTCGGAACAGATGAGCCATCATTGATAATTTGCACATCCCCATCCCAAGGGAAGTTACTCCTTGTAGGCGAAGCAATCGGATGGAATGTACGGAAGCCATTAATAGAGGAGAGCTGAGTCAAACAGCTCGATGTGGTCGGTGCGGAACCAACAACACAAGGGATTACATCTGTTCTAGCAGGGGAGCGCCTGTCGCGGTCTTTAGGGGTGACTGAAAAAGGACGCGTTTGCAAGATGACATTGGGTTCATTAATACCCAATTCATCCAGATCCCGGCTTGAGTCACACGGTTCGGAGTCACTGACACCGTTGAACAATTGAGCAGAGGGACAGTTCAGCGGCGAACTAAGTACAGGTTGTTTTCCTTTCTTTACTCCAGAAACATCGGGACCGGTGACATACAACGGTGGAATTGGGCTATCAAAAATTCTGTCTCCCTGAGGCAGACCAATTAGGGAACTGAGACTTCCATCAACATCTTCTTTGGTGAGACGAATAACGAGCTTGATCAAATTTCTTGTATCGTCTTCAAAAGCGAGATCATTTTCAATGAGATCGATATTGCTGCGTATTTTTGTAAGTCCTGCTAATATGTGATCGATTTCCTCCCTTGAATCCCCGTAGTTCTGTAAAATTGTGCTCACCTCGACGTCTGGCATCTCAAGTACATGCAGAAATCCTAGTCCACGGATCCTGAGTAACCCCTGGAAGATGTTAAATTAGGTTGCACCGAAAGAAGAATACTTACCTGTATTGTGTCATCATTAATACCAAGACACTTGAAACAAGTTTCTGATTTGGGATACTCTTTAAGAATCTTGTGCGCGGTTTCCTCTTCGGCGTTACAGATTGCGGATATTTGTTGGGCGATGTATTCATAGGTTTTATTCTGTTTTTTTTTTAAATCAGAAATAACATGCAGAGGGCTTACTTCTGCATCCTGAATCTCTAAAGAAAGGATGTCGGCATACTGGGGAGACTGTTTTAACTCTTTCCTCAGCGGTAATATGACATTATCCAGTGTAGCTGAGATCAGGCTTTGAAGTTCTTTACTTAAGGAGAAAGGCGAGGTAGTTCCACTGAGCATGCTAGGCCTCACATCGAACAGAAGGTTTCCAGCGCACAAGTACTATAGGGTTATCGTCGAGGCTGGAAAGAAAAAAAACTGCTAGGTAAACTGAGTACACCTTATCAGCGGTTTTGTTAAGACAACTACAACGAGCCATTTACCACTAAAACATTAGAATTGAAAAGTCCTATGTGCACATCGCCAGCCAGGTAAGAGTTTGTGGTCATGTCACGCACATGTTCAGTATCCAGAGCGGAATTCGGTAAAGTTATCTGGAAGGACCGCATCTGTTCAATTTCTCCATGGAAGACACCATGATGAAATTTAGCATGCAGAGGAGAACAGAGCACTAAGGTAAGGTTTCTCTTATCAAGGGGTAGATCATCATCAACAGCACATCCCTATTCAACACTGACAACTCACTGGCGTACATCGATAAAATACTTGAAAGCACCATTGTGAAGAAAGGCATAGAAGCATAAAAGTGGATGGGGAAGGAGCCTAGTCCTAGTTTACCACAACCATGCTGAGGTGCTTAGACCTACAGACACTTATTCAGAAAATCTGGGCGGAAACTGGATAGAAAGCAAGGAGACAGGGCAACAATGGCCATCATTCCTACGTGATTTACACACGACACTCGGTGGAGCGCGAAGTTTCCGCCAGGCAAGTGCAACGACATGGTCACAATTAATTTGAGTACCCCGGAAGCAGTAGAAATCTTGAACTAAGGGCCATCGATGACAGACCATTGTTATACGGTACTTTTAAGTCCACAATAAGTTTGTTTGGCGGACGCCATGATACCGGACGAACAAGTTGGTGTTGAGAGATGATACTATTGAGGACGCGCAATTAGGAAAGACGCTCTCTATTTTCTGAAAGACCAGAGTCCGAATGGGCCAAAGTGTATCAATGGAGTTCAAAATGCCAGGTGTGGTGTTGATATCAACTGCAATAACAACTAGTAATGTGCTCTGCAAAAGAGAAGCTGGTTCACAAACGCCCAAAGAAACTTGAAATGTTGCACCTTTCCCAGCGTTGGAAGCTGACATGCCGCAAGCTTGGATTACAAGTGGGCACCGTTTACCTCATCTAGCAGCACTGGCTCTAATTGAATTCGGCAACCTTGTAGAATCAACAGCACTGATTGCCAACTTTCCATTAGCCTCCTCATAGAACGTACTCTGAACGCCAGCCCGATGAGTCGAATGGGAACTTTCACTAACACCTGCTACATCAAGCATAATCGAACTACTCGTGAGTAGCCAAATGATTCAGCATTTCAACTATAACGAAACAGAATTGTTTTCCATTGAAAACATGAAAACAATTACACTCACGCCTTGGAGTTTCGTGCGTCGATTTTGTTCGTCACACTACCGTAACAACCAATGCAACTTCCGAGGTAGATATGGAGTTCCATGAATTTCAGAGGCCTTTTCAAAGACTGCACGTCCCGCAGCAACACTTTACACTTTGTGTGCAAGAAATACATGACGAGTGACTAGATGATCTTGGTTGGCTTTTCCAATAATGCTTGCGCTCAATGCGCCTCTTCAAATATGAGGACAATATCATCTGCATATTCGACGTCGACAAGGCTCTCGTCAAGAAAGACCTGAACACTGGGGTTTCGGAGACTCTCAGAGTTCACCCGCTTACTTCATCAATGACGAGATTAAAAAGTGGTGGAGTAGATATTCCTGTCGAACAACAGAAAAGCAGCAGAAAAGCTTTTGGGGAGCTCCCCACACACTCAGGCGTCCACAAGTATGTGGATTGAAACAGCGCATGATATGCAGGAACTCCTGGGGCATATGCATTTTCGCAAGCGTGTTGAAAAGAACTAACCGGTCGACAGAATCGGACGCACCTTCGAGACCACACAACGCCGAGACTGTAGGGTGCCGGTACGCATGTCAATGTTCTAACACTTAACGGCGTATGAAGATGTAGTCCCTACAACCTTTCCCTAGCCGAAATCCTGTCTGCTGTTCTCTGGTCTTGTCTTCATGCGTCTCCGTAAGAGGACGTAGAATAAGTTATGCAAACAACCTGGTTACAACGGTCAAGCTAATTCTCCAGTGACTGCCATACCTCGAGCATCCATTTTGAAAATGGGTGCCATTATCGACTCACCTCAGTTGGTTGAGAAGGTCTGTCTCACCCAGAGAGGCAAATAGGTTAGACAGGTATTGACTGAGGAATTCATCTCCATATTTAAACAAAGTGGGTAGGAGCTAGTAACGTGAGGCAAATCAGGAACGCTTCTGCAATATGAGGCATTCGCTTATTTCCCAGGCCGTCACGGGTTCCAAGTTCATTGTTCATGGTTGTGTTGGGTGTCGAGAATCCGGATGAACAACTCCAGGTGGTTAGCGGGATTGCTGTTGTCAGTGCTCAGCCCAACTGTGTAGGTGCCCTTTTACTCATAAGCGAGCTGTTGTCAGTGGTTGTTTCGCTTACCGGGAGCCTCTTTCGACCTGTTGCAAGTATCCACTGAAACAGTTTACACACAGTCCTATAGGTTCTCGCCTCCTGTATATCTTCCGCTTTTTCGACCCACCAAGCCCCTCGATCCGGATAGATTCCCTTTTTCACCTGAAGTCTGGTAGTTCGTCGAATGGAATCGTACCCAGAATCGTGCCAAAAGCCCATACAGGTGTTTCAGTAGGAGCGACAGTCCGCAACAGACCCCCACCATCTCTGACTAATGATGATGTGGTCTGTCCGTGTTGGAGGTTGACTTGCATGTGAGGAAGCCACCATTTAACAAGCGGCTTCGATTGTTTCGGTAGCACTGCACACAGCCGTGGTCACCATATAACTGCAGCAGGCGTTTGCCGTCGACCATGTGTTTCTATTCCAGCGCAAGAAGACCATCTAATTGGGCCTCAGCAGCGCCAAGCCAGCCTATCTGGGCATCCACACACCCGAAAACTGTAAGAACATCTGAGCTCCTAACCCATCACTAATATACGTACAAATCGCACAGATCGCACAAATCGGGATCGCAGGTACAGTTTTCTGGGCATAAGCAGACAGGAGGAACAGGCAGCAATTACCGGTCCTCACCATCATCGATAGCATAACATCAGTGTTCAACAATGATGTTTCGCTGTCGTACAACCACAATTTATATGAAAGCCTCATGGTGAAGAAAAGAATACAACTGGATCAGGAAGAGGATTGGTGCTGACCTACCAGAACCATTCCGACGTGTCCACACATCCACACACTCATTCAGGGAATCTGGATAAAAACAACGCCACTGACGTTGACTGGCGGCCAGATATTGGAGCGTCTCCAACGAGACGAAGTGGGGATCACGAGGACCTCATCCTGGAAGACGAGTCGCCACGACTGCACCCAAACGTTTCATAATTTCTATCATACCCCTCTAACATGTCAAAGGGTGCCCACAACTCAGCTTTGACCACTCTGAATTGGGCACGGAGAACAGCACCCTCTTCAGGAAAAGATGGTTTGGCAGGCGTAATACACGGCCAAGCCACCGCAGCTTCCGGTTCTGGACACATTCTTCGCTTCAAGTCCTCGTTGCACAACCGAACGTTCGCTTTCTAATTGCCTCGCCGCGGATTCGCTCGCACCAACCTACACGAGCTATGTTCCTGAAACAACGGTTGTCGAAGACCTGAGGACGTCTCAGTCCCGCTACTCGAACAGGTCAAGTATCACAGCCATATAACAGAACAGCCAAAACCATAGCCTGGTACACACGTCCCTTGAGCGTTAGAGATATGCCGCTTTGCTACCACATGTATCTCAAACAAGAAAACGCGACCAAAGCCTTAGAGATTCGTGTACTTGTCACACTTCGATCGGAATAAATACAGCTAACGCTCTACAACAACACGCCCGAAAGTCTAAGAGCGCTAACTTTCGAACCACTGTTTGCTGGACGAGCGAGTTAAGGAGAACAGACTAGTCGACTGAGCCGAATGCGCTCTGGAATACGTAAATTGTGCGACGTTTTTTACGTTGTTGATGTTCTAGCATTAGACGGAATGTGGATGTGTGATCAATGCAACCAATACCAGACCGAGATCAAACTTGCTTCTATCGAGTCAATGCTTCATGAGCTACCATAAGGAGACAAATGATGAAGTAAGGACTTTACTCTTGTATGAGTGCGCAACGCGTCACATGAGCACAGATATCCCGGAAGCATGGGTGGTACCGGATAGTTCCTTGAACAATGTGGATGAGAGGTCATCCGGATCTGGGGCTCCGTCGTGTTTGAAAGGACATAAGTAGACATCAACGCCTGAGGCCGTAGGGGGTTCCAGGTTCGTCGTCTAGGGTTTTACCTCACCTGTAGGATCCAAAATAGTGGCAGTGGGTGGCCGAGAGAATTGTCGTTGGAAATATTCGGCCCAGGGTCGAGTCGCTTTTTTATTCAAGCTGGTCGCGCCACTTTTATCCTTGATGGTTTCGCTCGCAGGCGGTTTCCGGGAGCCGGCCATGCGGATCAACTGGAATAATATTCAGGCATTCCCAGGTTTCCGAGCCTCTTCCATTTCATTAGCCATCCGTGACCACCAGACTTCACGGTCAGCACGCACTCACACTTTTACTTAACCTCTGATAATTCGACGTGATGAACTACGTTCGGCACCGACGGGAGATTCAAGATGTATTACTGGTCTGTCTGATATCCAGTGCGTCAGCGAGCCTGGTAGCACCATACTAGAAGTAAAACTGGGTATCTCACTTCAGCACTGATTGACGTCTGACGGTGGAGCAGCTGAAAGAGAATCCGGACAATGGTTCCAATAATTTCGTCCGACTTCGGGTTTTGTCAGTCTCTCGGTTGCTAAGCGAGCAATCCCGCACGTACGCGGCCCGTGAAAACGAAGAGAGAAGCAACTTCGGACGA
>SJOL01010012.1:100255-110391 GCA_004794785.1 Opisthorchis felineus
GCGGAAGCAGAGAGGTGGCCAGCCCTTGACCTGGGTATGAAGGAGATTACGAAACGTTTGGGTGCTGTCGGTGCTACACGCTTTCTAGGATGGGGACCGCATGATCCCCACTGCGCCTGGTTGGAGACGCTGCAATATGTGGCTGTCAACCGATGTCAATGGCGGTCCTGTTGTCAGATTGCCTGAATGAGTGTCTGGAGGTGTGGGCACCACGGGATGATTACAGTAAGCTAGCACTAAGTCCCTTCCCTGTCCACCTTTATTCTTTTCTTCACAATAAGGTTTCAAATAAATCATGGTTGTACGGCAGCATAGCATCGGTGTTGAACACTGATGTCATGCTGTCGATGACGATGATGATGAATTTGGAGAAAGCCTTCGCTCTAGGCAACAGCCACGCCATTTTTCAGCTAATTCGATCAACCGGCCAAAAGAACCTAAACGCCAGCGAAAGGATATGCGAGAAAGATGGAGCGGTAATTCACTCTCTCGATCGTCTTCTTGAACGATGGACTGAGCCCCTCAGGGAACAGTGCAGCTGGTCAACACAATCGCTGGAAGAACTCAGCAGGCCTGAATGGAATACCGACACCAGCCCGCCACCAACAACAGAAATCCAGTGTGAAATATCAACCCTCAAGCACGACAAGGTACGTGGCCCGGATGGTCTGTACCCCGCACTCTTCAAGGAAGGTAGAGAGGTCCTGGTGAACAGTCTGGCAACCACACTGGAACGAAAACAGAAGACCAGTGGAATGGAGCTCCACGACCGTCGTCCCAGTTTCCAAAATGGGAGCAAGAAGGTCATGCGAAAGCCATCGTAGAATTAGTCTGGTATCCGTCGCATCTAAGGTGCTCTCTGGCATTATTTTGCGAAGGTTGATCCATTATCGAGAGAGACAGATTCGTGTGAATCAAGCTGGGTTTCGCCGTGGCCGAGGATGCATCGACCATATCTTCACCTTGAGCCAATTTCTTGAACAGCGCCACTCCTTCAAACGTCCAACGTTGATTGTTTTTCTTTATCTAGAAGCTGCTTTATCAACCGTCGGAAACTGTGACAATGTATGGCGATCAAAGGTGTCCCTTCCAAATTTATATCCCTTATGAGGGCACTGTATACAAACTCGTGCGGACGGCTACCAGTATACCGCAAGCTTTCGACTGAGTTCACCACGTCCAGTGGTGTAAGACAAGGATGGCCTCTCTCACCTTTCCTCTTCAACTTTGTTATTGATGTTCTGCTCGAAATTTCTCCGCCTGTCTCCGAAACCTCGGGGGTTGAAATGCTCTCGGGATGTTCACTCACAAACACTGAGTATGCGGACGACATTGCACTCCTTAATTCAGATCCTTGAAAAATGCGAACTATTTTAAATAACCTGAATAACTCTGCCGCATGGTTTGGCGTGCTCTTCACACTTGCAAAGTGGAAAGTGCTCCTGCATGACTGGGTTGGATCAAACCGAAACCTTATGCTTGCAGGCGAGCCAGTCGACGTACATAAATTTGTTTATCTAGGCAGTTGTATAAGTTTCGGTGGACTGGCTGGAGATGAGATTACTAATCGACTCGGGAAGGACATGGCCGCTATCGCCAAACTCCGACATCTATGGCACCGATGTGACGTCAGTTTGTTTGTCAAGGGCAGAGTTTATACTGTGGCAGTGCAATCCACACTGCTTTATGAAGCAGAAACGAGGCCTCTACGCGTAGAGGATATACGAAAGTTGTCAGTGTTCGAACATCGGTATCTCATAAGCATTGGTCGGATCAGGTGGGAACATCGGATTAGTAATGCTGAGGTACGCCAGATGGTCATAGGCAGAAGGAACTCTCCTGCGATGGATGAATTATTCACGCTTCATAGGTTAAGCTGGTTAGGACATGTACTCCGTCCGCCTAGCAGAGCTCTTTTCGCCCAGCCCTGTGCTGAGTGGAAGCTACAAGAGGTGCACAGTGTATGGGCTCGCAACGAATCATGAAAACACTAACCAGTAAACGGAGTCGAGTCGACGACTGCCACCTCCCTGGATGGGGACCCCAGGACTCAACTCACCAATGGTTAATGACACTGGCAGAAATGACCCAATCGAGCACTGAGTTGCGCTCGTTCATCAAGGCTACCAGTCTTTGCTGCGCAGCAACCCAGTTCCCGATCTAACCGAACATGCCATTGCCTCCAATGCTTGGCTGTATGTCCCACACTGTCCCAGTTTCCGATGATCGAAACTGCAGCACCTGGAGCTGATGTATCCCTGGTACATTGTTTATAGCTGATAAGCTGAATTGATTTTATTGACACAAATGAGTCCTGAGGGACGAAGCTTCCGCCTGCGTAATTCTCGGAACAAGTACATCACGCAAACCCAACTGCCACGCCAACGATAGATTTTGATTGGGTGTACTGGTACTGGTAGATAGACAGGTTCTTAGCGTTTCCTCGAAGTTGTTTTGTTATGGCAGCCACAGGGACGGAAAAGAATAGACCGCCACAATTTGCACATTCGGCTCGAGTCGAACGGTGATGATAAGATCCTATGTTTTCTTCGGGGAGAGGGGGCATGGCAACTAGGCGCCGAAAGGGTGTTACAGATGAGTAGTTACTAGTGAGGTACACGTCAGAGGACCATGTGTGATTCTCACCCAGGTGTGAGCGCCCGTCGATAGCGTCTGCCTACGAACACTGTTAACACGTCGAGTTCTACAAGTGTTCATCGAACAGTGAAGATTAAAGTAAACGACAGAATCTCTGATATAGCATCATTCAGAAATAGTGCCCCGCAAGGTTTGGTATTGAGTCCAGAATTGTTCGAAATGCATGTAAATGATCTTCATCCTGTCTAGGTGGGGATGCCCTGGCAGTATCCCAGCCCACATACAACCAAGACATTTACGGCTAACACTGCCAAGTCGGCCGTCGCGTGGTTCCACCAGCCGGGTCGCCTTACTTGCTGCATACAGCAGGGCGGGTAGGCGAAAACATGCTACTGATGACGCCTCCCTTCTTACACTTTCAAGCTTTCCCTCTTCTACCCTAACCCACAGGCTTGATACTCTCTCCGCAGATCCCAACACTAGGACTGATCGTTTTGCTCGCCGTGCATCACACAGCTGCAGCTTCTGTACGTCCGGGTTCAGTAATAACGCAAAACACTTCGAAGTCTGTTTTCGAACCCAGAAGGCCTGTCTACTTAGTCACCTTTCGCGTTCGCATACTGGATCAATCAGGACAACAGGTGACTCTTGCTCGTACGCTGAATTCCCTCTGCATTGATGCATGTTGTCTGCCAGAAACAAGAATGCAGGACACAAGTGCTGAGATCGAACTGATTGGTCCCTCACTCTCTTCCAGGTTCCGGCTGCGCACCTCTGGTGATGGAGAGGCTGCTGCAGCTGGGTATGCTGGGGTGGGTATTGTATTGAGCGACCGAGCGGAAGCGTCTCTGCTTGATTGGATACCCGTTGATAGTCGCCTCTGTACGGTTCGTTTGGCAACGTCTGTGAGAGAATCTAGAAGAAGTAAGGTCTATCGCACCGTTTATTGTGTCTGCCTATGCCCCAAGTGACATTAGCTCTGAATCTGCCGGAGACACTTTCTACGGCACTCTAGGTGCCCTTTTACAGCAGGCTTAAGGCACAGATATCGTTGTGGTTGTTGGTGACATGAACACCCAGGTAGGTAGACTAAGCGCTGCTGAGGTCCGATTGCGTGGTCATCTTGGATTAGACACAAGACACACGGACAACGGAGATCCGCTGCTTCAAATGTGTGCCGATCACAGGCTGTTCGTTTGCAATATGAAATTCCGGAACAGCGGAAATCACTAGACAGCAGGGTACCCACCAACAAACCAGTCACGAACCCAAACAGACCACACCGCCGTCAGTGATTAGTGGCGAGGGTCGGTCACTGCTTGCCGCTCCTTCTGGAATACCAGCGTGCACTCCGACCATGCATTTGTACGCTCCTGCTTTCCATTGGCCTTTTCAGGTCCATGTAGAATGCGCACTACTCTCTTAGCCACTGAGAAGCTAGGGGACCCAGAAATCAAACGAAACTATCAGAACCAGTTCGTCGAACACATTGCCCGAAGGTTCGGTCTCGGGTATGAACGGCCACTGGGAAAAGATATCCAAGACGCTACTCAGAGCTGGAACTTCTGTTTGTGGTACAACCCAGCCAACCTCATCCAAACATTGGATCTCTGAAAGAAACATGTCTTTGCTGGGGGTCCAGCGACAGATTCCCCCTGACTACAACCACAACTCCACTCGATGCATCATCCGACGCCAGGTGTCCGTGCAGACCGAGCAGCTTGGTGGACCCGAAAGGCCGAAGAAATGGAAAGTGCAAAGAATGCTGGAAACGTCCGCAAGCTGTTCCACTTGATTCGTTCGAGTGGTCCCCGGAAGCCTCTTGTCAAGGAAATTATCAGGGATCAGAAGGACTCCCTGATATCCAGCAAACCAGAACGTTTGAACCCCTAGGCACAGTACTCTCAACATCAATTCAGCTGGCTGCCTACTACCTCCACTCCGGAGGTAGCAGGCGGCCTTCAACAGAACGGTGGACTGTGAATATGGAGCCTCCTTCAACCCCAGAAGTGTCCAAGTGTATTTCTCTACTCAAGCGCCAGCGTGCTGCTGGTCCTGACGACCTTCCACGTGCTCTGTCCAAGGATGGCGGCGGGTTTCTCAGCCAGTTCCTATCTAGCCTGTTTGGGTTTATCTGGGGGAGAGATCGTCCCAGACAACTGGGGTGAATCGTTAGAAGTGCCCATTTCCAAAAAGGGTGCTCGCAGTGAATGTAGTAACCACAGAGGTGTTAGTCTGACTCCTATTGCGACAAGGCTTCAGTTGTCACTGATCCTACATCGTCTTACGGTGGTACGTGAGACCTTGACTCATGAGGATCAAGCGGGATTTCGACCGTCAGTAGCGTTCGTGCTGTCAGTTTCTTTCCAGACCGTCCGAGTGAGCGGTAGATGTAAGCACCTCAGAATGCTTGACATAGGCCAGCACTAGATCCCGTCCCTCACCCTCTCTATTTCCTTTTCACTATAGGGCTTTTAATATAACTAAACGAGCTCAATGGTTGTACGGCAGTGAAGCATCAGCGTCAACACTGATGTTGCTGTCTCTGATGATGGTGATTCCGCCCCCACGTAGGCGAAACTTCGGGAGGTCCTAAATTCCGAAGATTCGGACCATTAGTTGTTGGCCTGCTCGCCGTGCTTGGCGCTCGATGTGCAAGCGTTTCGTCACTATTCGAAGCAATACCATCAGTTTTCTCGTTTGGCACTTCAGTTGTCATAGTTTAGCTGAGAGTGGTCGAACCAAGCAGCAACGCCACAAGCATTCGTTGTCTGGTAGGGGATTGCCGACATTCGTAGGTCTTCCAGCAGTGAACTGTTTTGAGCGTGGTGCGCATGTAACCAGTGGCAGTGTGGTGAAATACACCCCAACTACCAGTATTCTGCAATACGGCTTATGTGGACCACTTTAGCAGTTTTCCTGTCTTACAAAGTTGGCCCGATCTCTGGATTCTACTGGTCAACCACGATATTAAACGTGTCCTGCTAATTACACGGCACTGTCCCAGCACCGGCTGTGAAATGTGATCCCGGAGTGCGAGTAACCCCAGGTATTAAGTCAGTTGAGGACTACCGCAGAAAATCCGCCACAACCTGTAGATTACTATGGATGATCCGCATATTTTCGATTCCGTAATGTGTGGGCTTTTCCGAGCAATGTTCCTTTCATATACCCGGAATACTGAAATACGGACAATCGGCTTTCTGTCTAGAGGGGAAAAGTGGTCGGGACAGTAGGGAATCTAAGGCAGTGGCGCGCCTTAAGAATATGGAATGTTCCAATGGACTGAAAATCTCAACCTGCTGTTTATCATCAGGGTACTACGAGGGGGCATGGGAGTAGAGTTAAAGGATTATTCTACCGTGACCTGAGTGACAGCAGCAACGCGCAGCAGACAATATCTTTGGATTGTGGCGTTTTGTACCTTTCTCTCGCTTTCATTATAACATCACGTATTTCGTCAATTACATAAACGTTTTTTGTTTGGATACGCAAAACCACAAAAGCGTGCATTTTGTACAATTTACATACAATACAGGCGTGATCACGTGCTTCGACTTTCTCTTTTGATTTCGCTCGCGCTTACAGCGGTCATTCGCGAGTTTCATGTGCTAACTCTGGTACCAAAACATTTCAGACTATCTTCGGAGTTTATTGTATGTGAGAGCTGTTCGAAAGAAGACCCCCGGACATCCACGATCGGATTATTATTTATTCACTGACCTGGACCAGCGGCGAACCACTTTAAAGAGAACAGTTCCTAGTGAGTCTGTTCCATTTGACCCTATCTATTGTTGTATACTCAATATAGCGTTATCATCTTTATTTCTTTGCCACACACTCCTGGTAGCTTTTTGGGTAGCCAGACCACTACAGGATAGAGAAGGCAGAATGTAAGTCGTTCGATCAGTCCTCTGAAGCGACCGATCAGCGGAAACGACCGTCTTTCGGAGGATATAGCCTCTGTGCAAGAGTTTCGAAGAAAGTTATACAAACATCTCCGAGTGGCAGCTGATATTAGCTGTCTTATGTACACATGTTTGGATCCCGGATGTATACTTTGGGTGACATATGTCGCCCGAAGTTGACCTATGGCAACTGGGCAGCGAAAGTGTCACGCCAATTATTTTTTTACAGGAACATGCCCAGCCGTTCTCGATAGAGCATTTGGACACCTAAAACATTTAACTGCTCGCTTTCATGGCCAGAAGACCAGTCTAAATCTATTATTTTCAGTGACTGTTAGTAAATAGTCCCACCTTTTGCGGTCTTGGATCTCGAGCTCTTCATGTCAAATCTGCTCGTGGGAATAACGGCAAACCTTAAACACAGCCCAAAAAACGGCTAATGAGTTATGAATTACTACTGTTCTATCACCAATTTCGTGTCTCTACTCTCCCTCCGGCGAGCAACCCACAAACCCTAACAGCTAAGATCAGAATGGATCGACAACTAAAGAAAAGGGTGCAGGTTGAACGGCACCTGGCGGAAAATCCGGCGAACTATCTGATTGGTTGGTAGGCAAACCGGTATGACGCGTGCATAAATATCCATAGATCTTAAAGAGCAAATCCGGTGAATGAAAATGATGCCTTGGAAACTACGAGGTTTTCGAGCTTTCAGGCCGCCGATAGAAGGTCCATGCCCAATCTGTTTTTTTGTGACAAGTCCGTATTCGCGATTTGTTTAAGTGAGCGATCTATCAGTGCTTGAAAATATATCTCGCCGCTCACTAGAATTAAACCGAAATTAATTTCCCCAAAACTGTGGGGTTTTTGAAGTTGCGAATTTTACATGGAGTTAGTCCAACTCCGTTGCACGATTTAGCGATATGTTGCTCATAGCTTTTTCTTTAAGTGAGCGAACTTTCAAGGTCGCCGACTACCGCTGGTTCGCATTTGACCAGTTCAGGAGACGAAGCCCGAAATCACTTCTTAGCCAATTTTAAGGTTCTCCGGCATTCTTATAATAGGAGGCAACATTTGCAGAGTATCCGGTGTAAATTCCACCAAGGTGGGCAGTTGAATAATTTGTGTGCGTTATACTCGCTAGAAGTAACATTTTGGATTTCCTCATAAGGAGCATCGACTTTGTCGGAAAACAAGGTCAACCACTGCCCTTCATCCTGACAGCCGTACGCCTCCCCCGGCCACTCAGCATGACTGCCAGACCCGTGTCTATGTGCGACGCCGATTACGGCTCAACTATGAACGATAGCCTAATTCAACGGCCAGCGATAGCCTTTCCTAACCACAACCGTCTGCGCTGTAGCTTACTCTGGCTACGCGTTATAACTGCTACGCCCTCCCTTATGCACGCCCCCTATTATAAGGCCACAATCATACATGATGGCCTTATCCAACGGCCAAAGATGGTCCTCGATACTCATACACATTGTCCGCCTGCCAAGCCCACGCCCGAAAAATATACGGCTACCCTTCACGAATTATATGCTTCTATTAATTAGTCGCATCGGTACCAACCTAATGTATAGGCAATCCACTTCTGGTTCTTGGGAAGCCACTTTCACCTGATAGGCTTTACGAAAGGAAGAAAATATAATCAATAACGACTTGTGTACACCTTCGGCAATACCATCGGAAACAGAATTAAACAACGTTGTGGAGGCTAACTGGCTAAGTGCCTAATAGAACCCCTTGCCCACAGTGCCTGTTCTATGTCCGCGCTGAGGCTGGAGTCTTGCTGTTATAAAGTTAAACATGCTACTCGCTCAATAAGTCTCACCGGTGATTATGAGCGATCAGTATGTACAACGATGATGCGATAGTGAAAATCAGCGATCATATGCATTGTTGGACACGGCGAAGTTAGAGCTAAAGAATGGTGTACACAAGTCAGTCGCAAGAATTAGTGGTGTAGACTTGGGCCCCAGGATTAAAGGACCTCATGCGTCTTCGCAAGCGCTCCTATGGATGTGGTCGTAGCGACGATCTAGTGAGTGGGCGGGTGCCTGTTGTCTATTTTAGAGCACTGAATCCTAACTTCACTCAACTTCTGCTTCCCGATACTGATACCCTGCAGCTTAAGAGAAACAAACGCTATATCGCCTTCTTCATAACTTGTAACAATCCCATATTCGATCTCAGTACCAGTGTTACCAAATAGGGACCCTTTGCTGGAAAACCGATTATTAGCTCGCGTGCTTGCGTTTGTAAACCGAGAATTTGTGAGCTTCCACAGCCAGTCATATGTCAAAAAGCTTCCACATCTCGGACACACATAACATGTTGACAGCCGCTTGCTAATTCAGGCTATTCTAAAGCTCTTTTCCATGTCTACCATACAGGTTTGTGCCTCATTCAACTCTTCATTCATGACGAAGTATTGCCACCCATCTTCACTTTTACAATCATGTCTACAATATCCGATTAGCTGAGCTATTAGGATGGCCAGCTACTATATAAATGTTTCTGATAATGATAATGGTCCAGCCGGATACTGCAATGTATACTATATCTCACTGCCTAGGTGTATATCCCTCAGCCCACATACATCGCCACAATGCTAACACTCTCACCTTTGTCCTTTGAGTGGCTGATGGACACTGACTCTCCATAATGAAACCCTCAATGCACCTTGCCTGCCCATCCGTATTCGTCCTACCTGAACAGCCTTTTAGGTCACTTCCTCGCCCCAAACACCCACCAACTCTGTCCGTATCTTGTCCGGCCCTCCTCTCACCGAAGATGCGAAAGATGGCACAGCTGACAACCCTCAATTCAACTGCATGCCCTCCTCCCAAAGACATTATCCACCCTATGCTGAGCCACACCAACCGCCTTCTGCAACGGCGGAAAGAGAAATCTAAACTGGAAGCATCTTTTGTAAAACACCTGTGCCGCCGGCCCCAGCTTGCCTTGGTTGTAGCATGTATTCCGGGCAATCCTACTATAAATCCAAAACAGCATACATAGCAGGATAAAACCTGCAACCAGAGAATCAGTAAATACACGCTTTACGAGTCCTCCGACGCAACTCGTTTTGCAAAGCCGCCATGGTTTGCTTGAGGCTGTAGCTGCATCGTTCAGATGGAACCTCATCGTCCAAACACGCAAAACCACTAGGAACTGCAAGTTTTTTATATTTATTGTCATTCCGTGCTTCGAACTACACTAGCTGCGCACAATTTACCTAATGCACTTCCCTCATATTCGCATATGCCAACACCCGTTTGCATCTACCGCACACCTACTATCTCCACCTGACTATCGATTACCATTCCTGTAATCGGGCATTGTCCCCCGACGGCGGAGAGAAATTGTGACCACTCTTTGCTGCCTGCTATTTCGGAACGCAGTATATCCCTTACAATAGTGTCCGCTGGCGGGCATTTTGCCACTAATTTTGGGTCCCCACCATAAACACGGCTATTTTATTGCTTTGTTTGAATGACAGCAATAAACCACTCCGCACCACCGATGGACTCAAGAATATCATTGATACATGCTGGCCTTAACTTTTAACGCCTGTTTGACCAATCCTAACGGCCATGGCAGCCCCAACTGACTCACCCAAGA
>SJOL01010019.1:7932-60107 GCA_004794785.1 Opisthorchis felineus
CCAGTGCAGTGATTTTTGAAGCTGAGTTTGCTTGTACTGGCTCTCATACTCTGGTGCCAAGTCATTGTTTGACTTCCCCTGGCTCGTTTTCACCTTTCGCTTGGTTGTGAAAAACGGGCTGTTCGGGGAAGTCAGTTGACTGGCGTACGGAGCACGTGACCAAGCTAGTGCAACTTATGCTGTGTGATCAGGTCATCTATCTTGGGTGAGTCATTTCTTCCAAAAACCATTCGACGTACTTCGGCATTACTGATTTGATGTTCCCACCAGAATTGGGCAGTGCTCCGAAGGCATTGATGGTCCTCAGCTCACAGCGGCCGGGGCTCTGCCCCATTTAATAATGTAGAGCGCACCACAACATTGTGACCTCGGTCGTTGACAGATAAGCTGATGTTACTTCTGCGCCACAGGTGATGTAGCTTGACAAAAGCTGCTCTGACCTTCCAAACCCTGGATGGAAATATCGTCTTTGGCTAGACTGTCGCATCAACAGCACTCGGAAGACGTTCGCACAGCCTCACACCGTTTATGGAACGGCTTGGAAACCAGCCTCTAAATGAAGATACTTGTGTACATTGTGACCGTTCAATCCGTACTAACATGTCTGTGAGACCTGACCTTTCCGAACTGTCAATCTCCGAAGTCTCCAAGCCTTTGACAATTTGTGATTAAGGAAAATACTGAAAGTACACTGAAAATATAGGGTACCCAACGTGTATACCGGGAACCGTTGTAATAACATTATACGCCTCCAAATTGATCCAGTCTACATTGTCTGGGACACGTTTCCCGCAAACCAGACTACCAATTGTCGCAAATCTTCCTGTCGTCACTGCCATGTTCAGAATGACACTGTCGCACCGGAGAACAACTGAAGACCTACGGTTAAGACTTACGTTGAATTACGTCGTCTGCAGATTGACTGTGGGGACAGACAGCACTGCATAGTATAGTGCTCAGACCTTGCTGCCGATCGTGCTGCGTGAGCACCAGCGATCCAGGATATTCTTGGAGCCGACTCAAATTTATCCGAGAGAAAGTCGGCGTAAGGCTAAGTAAAGTGAAAAGTGCCACTGACCAATCAGGTGGAAGCATCTTAGATGCAATCCGAGTATCCTCTAGCATGGCTCAGTGGGTTATTCATGTATTCAAACCGTTGCGCCACGATAGCATCCAGTCCCTTCGTGACGTTATTTTGTCAGCGGTGAGGCACCATTCTCCTTTGCTATGGTTTTTTGACCACTTTTATGTAGAACAGCCTAGAACATGTTTGCCAGGTACGATCCTTTAGCACTGCTCATAGTCAAATTCACGTGCCGCTTTGCTGCGGAATCTCAAGAGCTTATGTAGTTTCAGTTGATGTTTCAAGGGTGTCTTCGTTTGACGCTCCCGAACCCATCCTGTATGACTCCTTTGGAATATTCGCTCAGTTCCTCGAAATAAACAGCTTTCATAAAAAGCATGGTGATTCAGGGACGCAGCTGGGTGTTGTCCTTTAGGCGTTGCTACCGACCTAAAGCTATCACCTTGTCATGGTGATCGGGCTTCATCGTTGCGGGCTATATTGGCTGGGAATGGGTTCCTTAAGGTTCAACCATTCCAGAAGACCAACGGGGAGCAGCCCGACGGAGAACAGCGAGTCAACGTGTTGCGAGAAATCGTATTATAAGGCGGTTTGAGGGCAAAGTACCTTCTTCCGCAATAGGAGTTTGGAGACAATAAGGTGTTCCCTTCAGACGACCAGCATGTCCATATTTGTGGAAACGGCGATGTCCCCAATGGAAGGACAAGTTAGAAAAGATCGACCCTAAAATCCGCACACTCCGATCGCCAAACGGTCGACTCTGATCGCCGGCACATTGCTCACTACGGTCAAACTACTTTTAAGACCAAAGATACCGGTGATTCTGAAAAGGCACCTGCTGTGCGCAGCCGCATTAGGGGTTGAAGAGTTATGCCTTACTCCCAGCGTCCTCAGGCCAGGCCAGCCACCCGCAACCAAGTGGGTCAGACTGTTGAATCACTGCCTCTGGGAAGGGTCCCTCAATAAAACTCTAACAACTGCTGCCTCGCGGTTCAAACTTTTGAGTCGAGCATTAGGGGAAGGGTCTCCGAACAAAACCCTACGTTCTCCCACTGCTTTGTCGGTCAGACTTTCGAGTTAAAGGCTCAAGGTAGGGTACCTCAGCCAACCAAACACCCTCTTCAGCCTGAGCAACCAGGGAATACCACTTGCCCTTGTAGCTCTTCATTCACCAACTCCCCCCCACACACACACACGGTGTTGCTACTGTGATGTTTATGCAGCTAGTAGATAGGTACATTCAATGAGGGCTACTTCATGTCAACAATAGTTTTGCTGTCCGTGGTGGTCTCCGTGATCATGATTACCTGAAACAAAGTTCAGACCACGAGGATTCCTGTTTACTTAACACACCCCGATAAGGTTTGATTTATTTCAGATCCCCCACAAACAGCCGCGTGCCCCGAAACACGACAGGGCGTTTCTGAGTAACGTTCATCATCTTACCTCTTTTTTCATGATGTTTACCTATTCTCCTCGGATACCCGTGATCTCCTTTTGTTTTTTTGTTAATCCATTGTACAGGGAAGAAGCACCAGTACAATCTTCAACGCCGCGCGGTTGAACAGGCTCGGGAAGCTCCGGCGACTATGCAGCCGGAGCGCATTAAGATAGAACCGAAAAAGTTCATTAAAATTGGACGGCCAGGTTACAAGGTCAGTCATCCCTGATGAAACTGGAGTTTCCCTGTACTTTTCTTCGATTCCAAATCTTGCCTAGAGGAGTTTAGGCGGCACGGCTGTCCGAATAATCATCGGAGTGGGGTAGAAGAAATGATTTCAGAGGAGCATTTACCGTGCTGGTCCCGAAAAAGTGACATGAGTCTGCATTTTGTCAGTGTTTTCATATACAATTATTTATACAACCTTACCAGAATAGTAGAGTGGAAGTCGTCATTCGAGGAGCCAGTCAACATATGACCACGTGATGTGGATTCCGTGGTTGAGTGATGAGTGGCATTATATCCTGCCTAGGTGCGAGTTAATCATACTCCTTATCAACTGCTCGTGGCCGAACGGTCCAGTGTTCAAACTACTAGCCTGGAGGTTGCGGGTTCGAAACCCCCTGGAGTTTCGTCATATGTGCACTGTTGATGATTCCCAGTAAGGACGAAGGAGCCTTACAATGCTTCCCGGCTTTTCAGCATAGACTGGCCTCACTTACGAAGTGAAATTTCCACCTAAATCCCCACATCCTCTCACACTTCCAACAATGTATATTGGTGTGTGTGCATCATGGTACCTTTCCTGCACATGCTACTGTAGGTAACTGCTTTCATTCAATAGAGACTTCACCCATCCGCTACCTAACGCCGTCCCGAAAGCGGTACAAGGAGTTTGTATAAGATGACCTCCCGTGAGGAAATTTCGTGATTCATCGGTCGGTATATCCTTTTTCGACTCCGTTGACGGGATCGGATGCATCTCTAAGCGGACATTCTGGTTATCTGACAGTCTGAAGCTCTGTTGTAAAGTTGAGTTGGCTCCCGAAAGCTCGGACAATGCCACTTATCGCCTACATCTAAAAAATTTCATCTATTCAACCATATCGAAGCCGAGTTTATGAGCACTCAGTCTCCTCTTTGGTTTCTCCCCCATCACAACTTAGACATGTTGGACTCAGTTTATCAGGGTAAACATTTGAAACACAATCGCCCACTTTAAATATGGGCTAAACTTATTCTGAAAATCTACGTTTTCCTTTTATACTCCCTTTGTCTCTCAACGGATAGGTGACGAAACAAAAAGACCCAGAGACCGGACAACAATCGATGCTTTTCCAAATCGATTATCCAGAAATAGCAGACTCTGTGGGTGTTCAGCCCAGACATCGTTTCATGTCAGCCTACGAACAACGAGTCGAACCACCCGACCGTCGTTGGCAGTATTTACTGTTTGCTGCCGAGCCGTACGAAACAATCGCTTTCAAAATCCCCAGTCGGGAAGTAGACAAAGATCCAAAAAAGTTGTGGACCTATTGGAATCCAAGTGTGAAACAATTCTTTCTGCAGGTAAGCACGAGTCTGTCACGTTCGTACGTTTCTTCTCGATTCCCTACTGTATCTGGTTCTGCATTTTTTTCCATCAGAGACACCCTAGTGGGTTGTGCTGACTTGGTCATGTTATTCACCGCTCAGTTAACCATGTACCATTGTGACTGCTTTTTCACACAACTATCTCCCAAGTGGCATGATCCAAGGGCGGTTGCAACATAAATTGAAGCAGTGAGCTCTTTCGGTTGTCTTGTTAACGCCTGCCATTCAAGTTGGAATCTGAGCTTCCCAAGTACAGGAAACAATCCATGGTTTCCAATCCAGGAGGTTCACCGGTCGAATCCAACCCTGGCTCCTGTCTATCCCTAGACAACCCAACAGTACCTCACTCTTGGTGCTTTCTTCTGGGTGCATGATAGTAAGGCATCGAAAAGCTACCACAGATGAATGATGAGTGTGGTTTGGTGATATAAAGTAACTCAGTAGAATCTGAGATAGCTCAATGGTTAAAGCACGAATTTACTGACCGCAAAGTTCATGGTTCTAGTCCAACCCCGACATCTCGGGTGCTCCTTTATGGGCTTGGGGAGCGTGGCACTATCTCAACCCTCGTGCTTCTTTCTGAGGGCATGGCAGCTAAGCACCGAAAAGGTGTTACAGCTGAACGATTATTTATTATCATTCCATAAGTTGACTTTATTCCGTAGCAGGCTGAATTGTCGAACTTGAAACCGTTTGTTCGTTCTACACTCGCCAACAATTCGTGACTGGCACATAGCATGAGCTTCAGCCACCGAATAGCGCTGACCGAAAATTTGCATGTATGGGCCTGGACTCTATGTCGTTGGCTAGGTATGGAACTGGCATTCAGCATGAGTGACGCAAAATTACTCCTTTACGTCATTACAACACTCATAACTCTGTTTGGATCAAGTCTGACACCTACAGCGCGCTGTCGGCCTGTTCAACCCAAAGTTACGATGGGGACAGCTTTGATGGCACTGACGTTCAGAATCATCATCGACAGCATGACATCAGTGTTCGACAATGACGCTTCGCTGCCATACAACCGTAATTAATTTGAAAATCCTGCAAAAAAGAGCAAAAGTAGGTTTGGAATGGACTTAGTGCTAGCCTATTGCAATCGTACCGCTCTACCAGGTGAGAGTTGACTACCTCTCTGACATGCCGCTCCGTGCCAGATGGCGTTGCGGATCAGAATAACTCCCTTTGTATAAATGCTTTTCCGTGTCAGTTGATCAAGCGGCACTCACCACACCCCCTGAGCATATGCTATACGATTTATATTACCCAATGGCATTCGCTTCTGGATTGGCCTGTCACAATGAACCATACACAGCGCGTAACACAGTGAGCGATTTGTGCTGAGCCGCATGTGTAGCCGAACGAATCTCCCGTATCTGGTGTAAACCCGATTGAATAAGACAGGAGGGCCAAGAAGGAGGCAGTTCTAAAGCCGTCATCAAACCTAACTGAGGAGCCATATTTGTCGAACCGTGCGGGGAAAGCCGAACAGTTGTGACCCATAGTGTATGTGAAAGGTGACCTGGTGGCCCGTACCATTCAGGACAAGCCCAAAGCAGCCCCGTAAGTGTAGCTTGTACTGGCCTGTTTTCTACTTGGTTTGTACAACGACGCTAATGAAAATAGCCTGGCAGTGGAACCTGGTGGTGTACGCTTCGAATTGATTGAGGCACCTGCATGGCTTTCTGTATTTCGTCGTGATTTGATTGGGTCGATGCGATCATAGTCTTTATAGCTGACCCAAGTGTTCAATGTGTGTCATGGTATTTTGGTCCGTACAGTGATGGCTACGAAGTTACTTCTAGCGCCTCACAGGTGCGTCTTGGTCTCATTGAATTTTGTTGAGATTTCTGTCGGTTGCTTTTTGGTTAGCTGAGGCGGCCACGACAGCAAGACCGCCGCTAGCCTCGATTCGGAGCCATATTTTTCAGCTCTAAGCAACCAAGCTGCCTGGGATCCCATCCAAAGAGCCCAAATCGTTCGACAAGGATAAATTGGCTCTATTTTTTTGTCGCTGTTCGCCGAGCACTGTTCCGTTACCGTCTTTCTTTCTACCGAGCACACCTATCACACAGAAATGAGGCATGATATGGTAAACACGGGGCGAGCTTGCATAGAACGTCATATTGCCAACTCCACAGACTGTGGGTGACCATTACCCTGTCTTACTGTACGTAGGCAACGACTGTCAAACGCACTCAGCCGACGGATGTCACTAACGTGGATAGATCAGGCCTCCGAATTTTCTTAGTCGACGGCTTCTCAATTGGCTGTAGGCTTTTCGCAATTAATCGGAAAGTTTCAGTCTTTATATGAATAGATTTACGGTTGGTGGGTAATCTCAGCTCGCGGCACGTGTTTGTCCACAGGTCAGTCGTACGGTTTGCCGTAATGATTTTCACGCAGTATTCCACTGTGATCAGCTTAACCGGATAATCGCTGACTCCTTGAACTCCGGTTTATTCGCCGGGTCTGTGTGAGTTCAACTCACTTGTCCGATCCTATGTGCCTCCACTTGAGGTGTTTTATGGTCCTTTTGCGTTACCAACAGATACGTTTTTCTCGTTTTCTGGACATCTAAGAGGTTCGGGTAGGCTAGGAGACATTCCCTGTTTTGAACTGTCCCCCTTTATTCTCTGTACCTGTCACTGTGTCGGCGGTGGTTCACTTAGAGTTGTGGGGTTGGCTGACTTACCTTCAGCTTCCTCGATAACCCAAACAGTTCTGCTGTCGTCTGCTTATTTTCTCATGCCGATGAACTTTGGAATAACCGTCGGAATTTGCCCTATTTTTTAGGTGCTTAATTTTTATTGATGGGACCTTCTTACCGAGTTGATCCCCTTTGGGTAGTGCTAGACATAAGTCCCTCTCAATTCCGGCAGCTTCCACACTGCGCACGTTTGTGCAAAAAGCCATCAAAAAGACATGAATTAAGCAATCCAGTAACTGTTTTTTTCCAAACCTCTTCCGAATTTAGATATATTGGTTAGTGTTTAGTGGATATACTACTGCTGATCACAATGCCAATACCGGAGTGCGTCACCCCATTCGGACTGCATCATTCAGTGAGTAAGCCGCACGATTATCGGAAAGGAAGCTGTAATTTTCACCTCCCTTGTGTGGAAGTACCAATTTCTGAGTGATGACAGCAGTCAATTGACCGCACAGAAAAAACGCCAAATTTGTTAGCATCTCCAATACGAAATCGGAAGTAACTTGGTGAATACTGTGTACGAGGACCTGTCTTGTTTTCCTTGTCGCTGCAACAAAATTATCCGACCGTCCTAATTTTTAAGCTCTGATTGGAGGCTAATCGGCCGAGAACGATGATGTCCGGCGTACATATGTATGTGCTTCATCGTGTGGGTGTTAGGTTGCCCTCGTCAGTGTCCAACACAGTACCACCGCGATTCAGTGCTTCTGGCATGGGTTATAGAGCTGTCCGTTTAGTTTCTATCCGAACTTTATGTTTTATATGCAGTGCATTGTGTTGTACCGTATTGATTCAACTTGTATGAAATTGCAGTTGAGTATATATATATATATATATATATATATATATATATGTCTACAGACTACTCGGCATAACAATCTGGACATTCCGGAGTGTCAAGTCTACACCGGTGCAAGAGGTGGCTCTGTGTGACCGTCTCTCTGTAGAGCAAGCTGGTCATATGTGTGTGTCTAGGCCACGTCTCTTGAGTGGTGCGGCCCACCAGACCACTGTTTGTAAACACGGTGTCCGCTTATCCCTACCACCCTAAACGATGGGAGCCGTAAGGTGAAAGCCTCTGATTTTGCTCGTTACTTGCTACCAGTTCGAATAGGCTGTATTGTGTTGTGCTGTACTACTTAGAGTTCCGAGTTACTGTAGTAGTCCATATATGTGTATTTGACATATCCACCTGCAAGTCACCCTCACTTACCCTCTGGACGTTCCGGAGTGTTAGGCCTACAAAGCTGCCACAGCTCACTCTTTATGAACACTGTTGTACCAACTAAGCTATCCGTGTGTGTGCGCGCGCTTCGAATGAGTTGTGTGCATGCATTGTGAGTCTCCGTTCAGTTGTCTCCTCCCAACTTAACAACTACCGGCCACCCGTTGGGCAAGCTCGATGGCTCTATGACTGTTCCCTTCTTTCTCCCTCCGGTCCTGTTCTCTGGGGTCTCGTGGATGATTTAGTGAACCACCCGTTCAATGGATCATCCACAAGCTTGGACGTTGGTCGGGCGAACTGATATAGGTGCACAAAATCGCATTAGAAGGTACAAGAGAATAGTCCGTGAACATAAGACGGCCTGCCTGTGGGTACTGGGATCCAAACTTCTACGACAACTAGGCATTGCAATAGAACAAAGTCGCATTCACTGCTAAAAACAAGAAAACCTGTCTTGAAAACAAATTCTCTAGGATGATTGGTAACCGGGAAAAGGAAAATAACGACGATGTTTGGATAAATAACCTCCCCAGCAGACAACTTACAGAAGCAGAACAGATTGTTCCAATCAGAGAACTCAATTTCAACTCCAAAGACGTCGCGAACCTAGAATATCTAGCTAGTCTAGAAGCAGCAATGAGGTACATTCAACTTGATGAGGCCGCTCAGCAACATCTCCGCCAGACCGTGGTTACAGCTATCACACGCAGCAGTGCCCTGTCAAGCAAAGAAAAGCAGGCATTTAACAAGCCAAAGAAAGATGAGATAATCGTCCTTCTATCGGCTGACAAGGGATGCTTGACAGTCATCAGAGACAAGCCGGACTACGTCAACAAAGCGAAAGCTCTACTGAACGACACGACCACCTATCGCCCCATCGATAACGAACAAAGCAAAAAACTTGCGAACAAAATCAACAGAAAACTGAATAAACTCCAAGAGTTTCAAAGGATCACGAGAGAAGAGCACTGGAAAATGAGAGCTCGGGATTAGGCCATTCCACGCTTCTACGGACTCCGGAAAGTAAATAAAGAGACAACACCGCTACGACCAATCGTATCACTCCCGGGGACTTCAACCTACAACCTGTCAAAAGAACTGTGGAGGAGGTTTAAATATCTCATCAGTGGGTCACAACACTCAGTCAACCACGCAGGGCAATTCCTGGAAGAGCTGAGGAACATAAGCATTGAAGAGGATGAAATAATGGTTTCTTTTGATGTAAACTCACTGTTCACATCGGTCGATCTGGACTCCACCAACACAACTGTCGCCGAACTAATTGACAGACATGGCATACCGGTTTACACCGGGCACAAAGAGTTCATCTGGATGTACATGTGGTTCAACCCAAACTTACTGCACACGAGAGTCCATCGGTGTAGTCCGATCTGACAGGCCAATCCAGACACGGTTGCCAGTCCGCCACCTCTGATCGCATGTGTTCAAGTTAAAATTGGCCATCGTTGAAAATGTCGACTTCTTTCAAAGGGTGTCACCCAATACTATGACACGTCGGTGGTAACTCATACGGCTTACACGACAGCCTATAGTGACGCAAAACGCGACACAACTATATAACTAGTAGAGTTTGTGGTGAATCATAGGATAAGAAACAAACGCTACTGGACCTGGAGCTTACACCGGAGTCCCGTACTTCAGCATGATTTGATCATGACTTTTGCGTGTGTAGTTTCGGATACAGACCTCGATTTATGTTCCTGGCAAATCAGACTAACTAATATTTATTGATGGTAGTGTGAGGAAATTTGGTAATTCTGAATTGTGATTTCGTCGTGTAAGTGAATGCAACCTATGCTGAAATTCGAGAAGCCTTTTATGACTGTTTTGTCCTTATTGGGAATCGTAACTAGTGTGCATCTCACGAAACTACTGGGAATCTCTAACCTGCGACCACCCGGTTAGTAGTGTGAGCACCTAAGCGTTCAGCCACGAAACTTCCATGTGAGAAGTCCTCACTTGATGGACCAGCTGACACGTAATATAGATCCCGTGATGGAAGGATAAGTGGCGCCAGATCTTGTTTAAGTGCTACACTACCGATTAGCTGCACGTGGCCGAACGGTTAAGTATTCAAACTACTAGCTGAGAGGTCCTGGGTGCGACACTTCCTGGAGTTTCGTGAGATGCACACTGTTGGTGAAACAGCTGTACAATGCTTCTTGGCTTTTCATCAAAGCTTTTCAGCATCAAAGTCTAGTACCTTCGCTCGGATTCCTGAAATGATTGAGACTGCTCCTCAATGTTGCTCCATGTCTTCCTCCTTAGCCATTGAACGCTATTCATGATACTGCCTTTGGGCCGTACCTGTGAGCCAATACGTATAGACATTCATGCTTTAGCAACCAAAGCGGTCTACAACAGATATGTACTGTTGTAATTGTCTGGCTCTCCGTTGCTGTATAGCAGTATCACACTGATCGTGGATTGGCACACCTGTGGAGCGTTTGGACTCAGGAATAGACGCAAAGGCTTACGTGCTGCGCGTTCTTTGTGGCTCAGCTAGGCGCAGGCATTTCGATCGGGTCTCGCTTAAAACGTCTACCAACACGGACCATTTAATCTAGATTATGTCTAGACGCAACACACTACTCATAAGACCGCTGAAAAATCTCCGGCAGGTTATGACCGGTTTCGCCCTTCTTGGGGCTCATCAGGTAGGCGCAGTCCCTGAGTTTCCGTTAGCCTTAGGTTAGTATCGTTTGACGTGTATCAGTGACCGTCGGTAGAGTTATAGTGGTGGATTTGGTGTGTCATGATCCATCACTTAACGCACTCCATACAAATTTTCCACGAAATTGCCGTCGACCTGGTGGAGGTGCGTACCACATAAGGATTGGAAATGCACCTTTTCGGAACACCTTTTACATCTAACATTTCTACTTGAACATGGTGATGCCGTTTTCGGTTGTTTCCGGCAACCAGAAGTCGAAAATGGTGTTTATGTCAAGTTGTCGCGGTCGTTCTCAATTCCTCCTTATACCACGTGCCTCTGGAAATTTTACTGATACCTGACGTATTCTGTCACGTGTATTGTGTGCAAGCCTCGGAGTTTTCCAGAGGTAAAGTTACAAAAGTTGTGTTCAGGCGGCGTACTTCTGTCGAATCTGTATCTGGGGTCCATGTTGCTGCTCCATCGACTGATAAAGTAAGGTGTAAACAGTCTCAGGCAGACTGTCTGTTGCCCTTTTGAGACCATCTGACCACTGGCAGCTAGTCATATAGTTATTGCTGGATGGTCCCACGGGACCATCCGCATGCCAGAAGACCGTCTACCTCGCAGAGCTCTTTTCGCCCAGCCCTGTGCTGAGTGGAAACGATGAAGCAACGAAGCATGGGAACACTAACCACTAAACTCAGTCGGGTCGATAACTGCCTCCTCCCTGGATGGGGACCCCGGGACTCAACCACCGATGGTTACTAACACTGGTAGAAGTGGCCAACTGACGCTCGTGCATCATAGCTATCGCCTTCAATGCGTATCTGCCCAGTTCCCGAACTAACTGAACCGGCTATCGCCTCCGATGCTTGGCTGTATCTCCCACACTGTCCCATTCTCCGGTGATCGAAACCGTAACAGTTGGAATCAATCTACCCTTGGTACATATTTTATTGCTGGTAAACTGACTAAAACACTGTTGGGTTTATAGCTTTGTTGTTGTTGTTGTTTACGTCCGCCCCCTCTGATATACATGAACCTTTTTTCAACATTCCAGTTCGCCTACAAGCTGGAAGGTCAGTCGCATTCGGCAGCCATGTTGCGTGATTTGGAAATGCAAAAAGCGCGTGCTCAACAAGCTCAGCTTCAGCTCCAGTTGCCTCCTCCACCACCGCCTCCACCTCCCCCACCGCCCCAAGTGATCGGACTACCGCCACCTGGGCCGGGCTTCATGTTCGGCATGGACTCGGTTCAGGTGTCCATGCCTCCTCCCCCTCCACCACCGCCTACATTATCGAAAGACACGACTGGTGGAGGACTTTTACCGCCCCCACCCCCGCCACCACCACCTTCGGTCAGTTCTGCCGGATTCCCTGCTCCACCACCGCCTCCGCCACCACCTCCACCACCACCTGTCGCGTTGCTTAGTACTCCTGCAAATCTTCCTCCGCCTCCACCTCCTCCACCACCACCTGGTCAAAACTAAGCACGTCTGGTTTATATGTGGCTGGTTGTTTTCAAAATTTTGTGTTTCCTTCCAAGGATTTTTAATACACACTCAGCCAAAGTGTCTGCTTTCTCTCCCACTCTAGAGAGCGGTTAAATGGGAAGATAACACTAGCTTATGCAGCGCTTGTCACAATTTATCCTTAAAACTGCGGGGTGAACTTGTGCACCAGGCAAGGATGCAATTGATAGTCGTACGAGGGGCGAGATAACTCAGTGGTTAAATTGCGAATTTACTGACCGGAAGGTCCGTGGTTCGAACCCGACCTCTGCCTCTCGACTTCCCATGTCTAGGCTTGGACAACCTGGCAGTATCCCAGCCCCCGTGGCATGGCAGCTAGACACCGAAAGGGTGCTACAGTTGAACGATATGGTCGTACGCGGGCTGGGATATTAATAGGGTACCCAGATCCGGATAAGAGGACGATTAGGGTCCTCAACCAAGGTTTTTGGCCCAAAAGCCTAACCGCAAGGCACCGGTGGTTGGCGTGGGATTGTCGGAGCAGCCGGCATTTTTAGGGAGCAAGTCGACACGCGTTCCAATCTCCGATCTGGAGGATTAGGAGACTGTTAGTTGGACCTCTACCCATTGACCAGCCTGGTATGCGAGGCTTTGAAAGTGTCACGCGTACACTCAGTATAGGCTTAGTGGGTAATCGAGGTGCACAAATCATCGCACCGTGCTGAGGTCCATTCTTTTCGTGACGGCAGTTTTACGCAGTTCTTATGCACCTGGCATTCTAATGGATTGAAAATCGCGTCCAGCGCACCCCAAAACAAATTTTTTGTATTAGGTTAGGGATATTTCGTGGATGAGGTACCCAACGATTTAGGGTTCACCATAACCCTTGTATGATCATTCAAATCTTGCAAAACAATAGGACTAACTGGATATCGAATGTGTGCTATGTGCCACGGTCAAGTGCTTAAACTGCAGTCCCGCGTGCCAGTTGGAAGATGACGTCGTACGATCCCACTACGGGTCTGCGTGTGTTTGTGGAATCGCAGGAGTTGGTTACTCGATTTTACCACTACCTGTCTAGGTGGGAAATTGTTGTACACTGGCTGCAAGTGGGGCACCTCATCATGGCATCCTTTCTACTTGCTCTGCCCGACTCCGGACCATCAACCTCCATTGCGTTAATCTCCGTCAGGCAGATGCCACCACCTTAAAAGAGTGAAGGTGGTCACATCCAACATCCAGAGAAACGTTTTGGCTATTCGGCTGATTTTCCACATTTCGTCATTGAGTGTATCACTTCCTAACAGCTTTTTGCATTGGTTGGTACAATTCACTGCCTTGACGTGAGGAATACGGTCGTGTAGTCGCGTTTCATGGTTCTCTGCTACAAAAATTATCACCATGATAGCATCAGGGGAGTGCAACATAAATTGAACAAGTTATTTGGTTCAGTCCAAATGATGTTGAGCCTTGATAAGTCATGATCGACAGCATAACATCAGTGTTCAACACTGATGCTTCACTGCCGTAATCGTTCAGCTGTAAAACCCTTTCGGTTCATAGCTGCCATGCCACATGAAGGCTTAGATACTGTCAGGTTGCCCGATCCTAGACAGGAGCAATCTAGATGCTGAGGTTGGGTTCGAACCACGGGTCTTCCGGTCTGTAATTCCGCACCTTAACCATTGAGCTGTCCCGAACACCCTAGCTCAGTGCAAAACCCGGAGTAGATTTGTGCTTCTGGAATCAAAAACTCCCCTCTGCTTAATAACATCTTCAAGTCCATGTTCAATGCTCTTCACTTGCAGCGACCCTCAAACTAGGAGTGAAATTTCTGGCGGAAATTGCGATGACCACTTCTCGGGACCGTTTTTTTCCCGTATTTTGGAGGCGTTTCATCTCCACAAAGACCGTGACTACTGCATACTCTGATTGGCTCACCGGTTTGTCATACATTAATTACCCCCCAGTAGCCACATCCACAAAACAAATGTATTTGAACAGGAAAGTGAGATACTGCTCAGCGTGCACTGAAATTGACTCATGGTTCACGAGCCCGAGTGTATGCAGCCAACTGACTGTCCGAACAAAGCCCTGAAACCTTTCAGCCTCTTCGCAGAGCTGAAGCGCGTACAGTAGTGCGAACATTATATCAAGTTTGTCGGATGAAATGTACCAGATATTCGACGCGTCTGCAGCGAAACAGTGCTGTGATCGCACTCATTTTTATGGGATGTGAATGTTCACGTATCCATCTACCACTGGTGTTCCAGTTGGCTCCCTAAGGTACTAGTACCGGCTTGGATTGATGTGTACCGTACTAGTAACCTGCGCCGACCAGTTTCAAGTCGCTAGTCCTCTAGGAACTGGTGCTGTTTGCTTACCGCTGCCATTTCTCGTCAAAATATCTTCCGGTGGTTGGGAGTTACATTCCAATCCTTTTTCTGGGATACCCAGAACCTCAAAAGGCAGAGAGGAAATGAAAGGTTAGAAATGCCTAATTGCATACGTGCACTTTTTGGGTATTGCGTACTAGAGCATTCTTCAAAGTTACTAAAAATAGTGGTGTTCACCACCGAAAATCGCACCTTGGGCTCGCTCCAAAGAACCACAACTTCAAAAATGAATGTTCATGTTACGCCATATCAGTAGCCCGGATAGTTCCTTGCTGTCGAAATTTGACAAATTTGTGGATGAGATGCCCAATACAAACCACATTCGGAGGATGCAAAAATGTCTCTATACGAATAGGTAATATAGCCATGCCTTGTGGAGACAGAACACAGTGTGACCCTCATTGAGTCACGTGGGACTGGGACAATATTTTCTAGATGTAACACACTACTGACAAGTTTTTTGAAAGTTCTTCGACAGCCCTTCAGCAACCTTATGGGTAGTACTATCCCTCCAGTTGATGTATTACAATAGCTGGAATATCTTACAAACTGAAACGTGGAGGCCTTGTGCTGCATATTCAATTGAAGAAGACCATCCTAAGCAAGAGGTTCAGTCACGTTTTCCGTCAAAAACAAATTAGAATAATATTTGATTCTAGCGAAAGGTTTGTTATACTTTTGACACGCTGGCAGTGCTCCTGTTACTCACATTACTGCTCTCCTCACAGTGTGGGGCTTAACCTCGTAACTTCACTTCTGCTTCGCCCAAGAAACTGTAGGCAAGTGAGGATGAAGTCATACTGAGATCTGACTGTTGATTAAGTTCAATAACAATCCTATCGGCATTATTTCACAGGAAGCATCTTGAGCATATAATTCCTGAGTAGTATAATAATCAAGAGAGCTCGGGATGGATGGTTTGTTAACGCGCGAGCTTACTGACCGGAAAGTCCGTGATTCAGACTTAATCACAGTATCTTGGCTCCTCCTGCCCTGCTTTGGGCAACCTCGCAGTCTCAGCTTCCTTCTTGTGGCATGGCGGCTATGCATGGAAATGGTGTTACAGCCGGACGATATAATTCCTGAACTAAGAAATTTCCTAAATTACATCGGTAGTCTTTGGTTTGTAAAGCGATACAACCTCTTGGGTAGGCTTTTAGCCCGACTGATCTGTCTCATTGTGCTGAGTTTGCGGCCTCAGGGAAGCTTTAACGTTTTATCCTTAATTTGACTGTAACTAATGAAATGCGACCCGAAATGTTTCGTTCAGTATCACTCCCTTCAACACGTCCCTGCTGTCTCCAGACCTTAATTACTGTATTAAAACGCCAAAATTTCTGTTAGGTCTTTCCCCTAGGATTATTGCAGTAATCCCGTGTATGCTCACTTCTCCAGGTGTTGTGGCTTCGGTTGGCATTTTCCTCACCTGTTGGTCCTGTGGATTACTGGCAATCGTAATGGAGGTGCGGTAATTCAGGTTTTTTAGTGAGGTTTTCTCGTTGACTCGGTCCATTGGAATGTTCTGATCGATTCGTTATTCGTACACAAAGCTGCCGGCAGTGTTACGTCAGCTGTGGTTTTGAGGGCAATGATCACTCATGTATAAAGTCAGCGCGTAGTACAAATTTGGTTGAGGTTGAGCCACGTGTGAGCCACAGGTGACATCGAACGACTCCAGTTATCGCCGTTGACCGCAGCGGCTATCAGGGCGATGCAGAATTTTCCGGCGATATGCATGCGGGCGAGATGGCTCAGTGGACAGATCGCGAATTTACTGACCTGAATGTCCGTGGTTTGAACCTGACCTCTGCATCTCGGATTCTCGTGTCTAGGCTTGGGCAATCTGGCAGTATCCCAGCCCTCGAGGCTTCCTTCGGGTGGCATGGCAGCTAGGCACCGGAAGGGTGTTACAGCTGAACGACTTCGATTTTCTTCTACATAGTGGATCCAGAGTTGAGCTGATCATTAGTAATAGGATGTGCCCCAGTTTCTGCATTAATGCTTGGACACTGAATCCGGTAATTGGTCATCCAGTCGGAGTTCCATTCAACTGCCGACCAATTTGACCAATCACATTTCGAGTACCGGCCCGTGCTTTTCGGTTTCAAAGGTCTTGTTGTGTTGTCTTAAGGTAATTCCATTACGGTTTCTTTCGAAGGGTTGTGATCGACTGGCACGACGAGTAGTGACGTGCAACCGCGGCCTTGATATTTTTTTAAATTTTGTTGCATTGTGCATTGTGACCCGGTGATCACGTACTTTACTCTCCTCCACAGATTTTTTTGTCAAATTCTACGTTAGAGTCTCTGGTAGCGGGATGACTGGTCGAAGTTTTGTTCTACTCTTATGAAACTTCGATAGTCCACAGAATTCCGCAATGCTGCCGTCAGTTGCTTTCATTTTCTGTCTCTGTCCCGGTTCTGTCGGGCGCTGCTTTCAGTCTCCTGCAAGTCTTGTTGATTTGGCTGACCAGTTTCGAAGTGGGATCTCGAGAGGTACTTGTTTCATTCAACGGTTGTTTGGCCGTCTCAGTGTAGTCCAGTTTATCCAGTATCACTGTGGTCCTTCCCTTGTCTGTTGCTAGTATGACAGTTGCTCAAGGAGTGGTCCTCTGTGCTGCGATCATTTTGCGGGATACGCTGGTAGGATACTTGTTCCTTCGAGTTTGATGAAGGCAAACGGACAAACGATGAGTCGGGAACCACCATGGTATGATTAATCATACGACGAAGGGGTCTGGAGGTAAAGCCGGAGTACCTGCTGCTGCTGTGAGGTCAATAAGGTTTCTCTTACAGGCAACCAGTTTTCCATCTTTATGGAGCAATGTTAACTTCCCCCGAGAGAAAATAGGCCGGAACATAAAGTTAGCATACCTCCATCGCCCAAAGATTGACCGTGGTCGCCGGCGTATTAACTAATACATTCTAAATACTTCTAAAGGTCACGTGTCCGGTGCAGCTGAAAACAAACCTGTTGTACGCAGCAACATTTCTCTTGTTTTGTGCGTCCACGGACTAGGCTAGTCCCCTACAACCGAATGTGTCAGACCCGTGGATCGTTAGCTTCTAAAGGGTTCACTAATGGAAACCCTACCGATTGAAGATTTAAAGTTTAGTTCAGACCCACTGTAACCTGCACTCAGAGTAGTCGGATTAGACACGAAGGCATCTTCGACAAATACACTCATTTGCAAATCAATTTGGTTTTCAAGTTGGTCTCTCGTATTTGTCGAAATCAGTCCAATTTGGGTTCAAGTAGAACATAAGGTTGACGAAGACTCGGGGACTGTGCCTACCTGATAAGCCCCAAGAAGGTCGTGGGCTGTCGAAGAGTTTTCAGCAACCTTGTGAGTAGTTTCGTTTACGAGGGCATCTTGTTTAGGGAGAAGCGTCGCTGGACAAATTAAGCTTGGAACCTGTAACACCAGAAGCCTACTCGGCAAGGATAATCGTCACAAACCCGAATGTTGAAAAGCAGTTATTATCAAGGCACTCAGACGGTGAACCATCGAAGTCGTGGCGTTGAGCGAGAAAAACCTGGCAGAACATGGTGAACTCTTTGATGCTGCAATTGGATGCACCTGGACAAGAGCCTCAAAGGAACCGCCAGCGAACCTAACTAAAACAATCTGAGAACGATGGCAATTCGAGGAGAGCATTTTACTACTTTGGTTGGCGCCTATGTGTGAACAGTATTTTTCTGAAGGGGAGTAAAACAAGTTTTGCACCTAACTGTCCAATTGACGGCGGCAAAATTTTCTTAGCAAGAAAATATAACGTCCCACTTTTTCAAGATTCTAGAGGTGGCCATCAATATCACGTGCTTTAATCCTAGAAAAAACTCGGTAGTCACATAGTTCCACCCGAGAAATGGACATGGATGTCCTGCTGACCATGTCGTTGACTGATAAAGAGCATTCAAATACACTTCCGTAGCAAACTGATGACCAATACAACTTGATTCATTCTTTGGTACATCACTTTGAGGAAATTATATTGTCGCGAACCAAAGAACAATCTACTGAGTTAGATGTCGGAAAACTGAAAGCCTCTGCTAGTGTACAGAGATCTCGACAGGTACCGCCCGAGAGAGTGTCGGGACCAACAATGGACCGCAATTAAAACATGCGCAAAACTGCACTGCAGATAAGTTAGATGAAGGCATCAGAAAAAGTGTGCCGATCCGACAAAATGACTCTGCGGTTGTAGCTGTTGTCGATCGGAAGACAGCAGATTTCAGTAGAAGGCTAACGAAGGTTATCCGTCTGAGGATTTAGAAACGAGAGCACTCAGCCATATTGGTTCTCAGATTCATCCAAAATGATGTGTACAAGGGAAAACACCAACTGATTTCCAAAACGGAAAATTTAAAATTTCCGGTCTAATCGTGAACGCTAATGAGTGTACTCAGTTCATAGAAGCGCGTAGTGCCGGTCCGCTGGTTCAGAAAATCGATGACCTTGTCTCATACTACATACTACTGATTTTGCTTTCACGGTCGGATGTCCACTCAGCTAAGGGCTCCAGCTCGACCAGACCGGCCTATATGTCCTTTGAGTATTGGTCAGTCTCACGTATTCCTGTGCAAAACAGGCCATGAAGCATCTTTCATTGTGTCAGTCCAACTTGGTATGCTAAGCCTTTACAAGGCCTGTCATAGTGTCGGATAAAAGATTCAAGTCAATTTTTTACGTAATCATTGGCCTAAGGACTCAGTATAACCGTTCTTTTAGTTGAACCTACAAGTACAGATTCTTCTCAGGTTTAAAATGGTATCCGGTGGGAAGTTCAACTCAACAACAGCTATGCTTCAGTTATCTGGAGGTCTGACAACACTTCGCTGACAGTCATGCTGCTGATAAACTAGTGATAAAAGTCGCCTAAATTAAAAAATCGTGATATCCAGCAGCTTTCTGGTTTCCAGAAGGATATCAAATATGACAGGCCTGAGTGTGGCTTATGGAATGAAACCTGCCATTCCAACATTGCGGTGTTTTCCAGTGCAGGTTGGTATGGGAATTATTTCCAAGCCCTTCGATTTTTTCTGGACGCGCACATGATGAACGACCAGGCTCGAAGCGAGGCATATCGATCGTTGGAACACCCGATCACACAGCATCTGTTCACGGGTAGATGGTGAAGGATTTACGCTGGTTATCACACAATCTCTAATCGGGATTAAGTCGATAGGGGAATTCCAACCTCCATGTGTTGCTGGAGCGCAATTCTGTTTTTTTTTCGAGGAGATTTAAGTGCATTCAGTATTGCGTGTCCTAAAAATCTCCGGGAAGGTTCGGTTGGCACGCGAATACGGTACATCTCCAGAGAAGTTGGGACCTACCTTCAGCGAAACTTCATGAAAGTCATTATCCTCATGCTTGGCAGGAGGAATTGAGTACTATTACCCTCCAAGGTTTGTATTCTGCCTTGTGATTAATTTAGTTGGTGTGCGTTTCATTTTGACCAATCGTATATGCACCTTTTTGTTGGTAGTGTGACGAGATTTTGGAGTATTTAACGGTGATTTCGTCAAGTAAATGAACTCAGTTTATGCTGAAAAGCCGAGAAGCGCTGTACAGCTGTTTCATCCCTATAGCTGTGCGCACCTCACGAGACTCCAGTAGGGAATCTCGAACCGGTGGCCCCCCAAATTAGTAGTTTGGACATTTAACCGTTCGGCTGATTAGCTTGCACTGAGACGGGATAGAGTGCCATTTAATTTTCAGTCATGGAATCCACATCACGATTTGAGTGACTGGATCTTCGAATGAAGACTTCTCAGATTGAAGTTCCACTCCTCCTTTAAAATTAATCTTCCACTGAGCCACCTACAGATTAACGGTAGTGTGAAATTTGGTGGTTTTCAACTAAGATTTCACCTCGCAAGCGCTATATCCTGTCTAGGTGCGAGTTAATCACACTGCTGACTAGTCGCTCGTGGCCGAACGGTCAAGTGTTCAAACTACTAGCCGGGAGGTCGCGCGTTCGACACCCTACTGCAGTTCTGTGAGATTCACACTGATGATGATTCCCAATAAGGATGAAACAGCTGTGCAGTGCATCCCGGCTTTTTAGCATGGATTCGCTTCACTTGCAGGACGAAATGACAATTGGAAATTCATCTTTTCTGGGTGACCTATTTAACCGAACGTTTGTTAGTCCTATGAAGCAGGTTAGTTGGCAGAGTGTTTGCCTGCTTCCAGTTGCCACTGTCGTCTTAGCTTCGCCTACTCTACTTAGGTCGATCTTTGATGATGGCTATGATCCTTTCAGATACAAACGTAGTGTATCGTATTTCTCGCCCTAGTCAGATGAATCGCCTTTTATATTAGGATGTGTTTAGCCGAACTTACTGTTTTGACCATCCAGGCAAAGTGCAAACGTTCTTTTGAATGTCTTATGTTTGTTTTTAGACGTATCCTGTACGCGTTCGACTCAGGTGTGTAGATTTTAGCCGACGGAACGCAGGTCTCGAGGCTGGTACAGTACTCCACCCTGGAAGAAACGCTTTCGGGAACGACCTATAATGTTTCCTCCATGGGAGGGCTTCCACTTGGGAGGTGTGACCTGTAAGTAAGTGCCTCATACTTTTAGAGCCTATGTCATGAAATCACAATTGTATCTGTGTGTTTCAAATAGGTCTGATAAGTGTGCGATGGAATCTCTCTGTCAGTTGGATCCTGTCACTACAAAAGAACGTGGTGGGTGCATCGTTTTACACTAGCCAAAACGAGAGAAGTTTCAGCCTATCGTGTGGTGCTTCGTCTCATATTCCAGCATCTACCTTCGGTCCATAGCGTGGCCTTGACACGCCACGCCGAATAATCCACGGATTCTACGTTAACTTCCAAGTCGATTCAAGAGGTGTCTTCTCAGATGACGAGATAGTTTACCATCAGAGCATGTTGCAACCAAACGATTAGCATGGCAATCAACCTGTAACGCCACTGACATAAGGCACTTCCACCGCGACCTTCCGTATTTGAAAACAAAATTATATCCTCCTCGCTCCTGGTGGATTTTATTTCCCGACCAAAGATTACTTTAGAAAACCAATTACGAACCGCTCATTTCAACTTCCCGAGGAGGACAGTGCCCCTTGCGGAGTACTGTACTCGTCAAATCTACACACCAGCTTCACAGTGACCAATATACCCTAACGCAAAGCCGCTAGTGACGTCTGACTGCCAGGTAATTGATATGAAAAATCGATTAATTGTGGCTGAGAAGATGCAGATTTGACTTGGTGCGCTCGTTGGCGCGTTCGCGGCAAATGAGTGCTGACCAGCGCATCCTTGTTGTCAGCACTTGCAGCCTGTACGAGAGCTTTGCCATCACGGCAAGTCGGAAAAGTCATTCTTGGTGATGACACTGCTGTATCTGGTTAGACGGTGCACAGTTGTAATCAAGCTCGAAATCAAGGCGCGAAATTACTGACTGGGAGGTCCGTGGTTCGGATCTTATCCGTGCATCTCAACTGCTCCTACGTAGGCTTGAGGAACTTGGCAGTACCTCAGTACTCTTGCTTCCTTTGGATGGTATGGCAGCTAGGCACCAAAATTGCGCTACACCAGGACGAAGGGAAATTGTGTTACATGTGACCTTGATAAGATATCGATGTAGTTGAGCTTGTTTCAATGATTTAGAAGGCCAATTTTTTGTTTGGCAGTCAATGGGCAACAAAATGCTTCTGTTATCGTGGTCGGGCAATGAAATGTTTTCTCAGGGTAGATGTGTGCCTTGGATTTAATGACATATAGCATTTGAGTGTAAGGCTAAATGGGATAGGCAAACACATGAGTCAGTACACTGACTCCTCCCCTCGCAGAAATAAATTCTGCTTGTTTCATCTTGTTCTCGAGTTCGACGAGCTTTCATCACACCACCCATGTTGTGGTTCGGATCAACGATTTGACATGAATTAAATAAATCGTCACGCAATAGTGGGGGGGGGGCGAGAGGTCCCATTTGCGCAGCAGTGTGAGAGAGCTGATCAAACACAAAGCAGTGTACAATCGGTCTGAATGTAGACAAGCTAATGAGTGATGCAAAATGACGCAACACCTTCTGTTTGTGTGTCTATGCAAACTGAATGAGGCTCCGTACGGAAGCAGAAACAAGGAGGGACAGAGTGAAAATTTAGCATAAAAGTCGGGATAATTATGTGGTTGTCTCAGTGGATGCGAAATTAATGTCATAAGCACGTGACTACCAGACAGTCCGACAGGAAAGTTAAACTTCCCATCAAATTTGTGATATCTCCTCTACAAATGTTCTGTGAGTGGTAGGCCGATTTCTCATGAGACGAGACATGGAAGATGCACTATAATTATTGATTTCTGGAGATACGAGGCAGAAAAATTCATTGTTAAGAGCTTACTTAGTGGCAATAGACCAGTTGCGCGTATATTTTAGCACATATTTCATACAAACTTGTCATCAACAAATTTTATAGCCTCACAAATCTTTAGAGGCATCAGGTAGTCTTATATTACGCAACTTTATAGGTTCTCTCCTTTGAATGGTGTCGAAGTCATCATTTAACTGTGTTCTCGAAGAAATGAAAGCAAGGAATGGTAGAAATATCCGCATGCTGTTCCAGTTGATTCGTTCGACAGGTCCTAGGAAGCCGGCTGTCAGTGAAACTATCTGTTATACAGCAACGAAGAACCTTTGGACGGTTGGACAGATTACTTCGAACAAAAACTCGGTTGACCATCCACTGGCTTGCATTAGGACTGTCGCTTTCCGATAGAAATATGGGTTAAGAATACGGAACCCTTTTTAGTCTCAGCAGTGTCCGAGTGTACATCCTTACCCAAACGTCACCCTGCTCCTGGTCCCGACGACCTGGCATCTGCTCTGTTCAAAGACGGCCGCAAATTCCAAAGTTAGTGTCTGTCTAGCTTATTCGGGTCTATCTGGAAGAAAGAGACCTTCTCAGACGACTGAGGTGAGTCGACAGGAATGTCCATCTTCAACAAGGGCACACCGAGGGAATGTAGTAACCACAGACGCGTCATCTTGGTCCCCGTTGTAACAAGACTTCTGGTGTCACTGATTCTTAGTCGTCCTATGCCGGCACGTGAGGCCTTGATCCGTGGGCACCAAGCGGAATTAAAACCGGGTGGAATCTGCGTTGACATCTTCCCACAGCGTCATGTTTTGGAGCAGCGTCGTATATACAGACGAACCACAGTCTTGATGATCTTGACTTCAAGGGTGCATGCCATTCTGTGGGTCAGTTAGTGCTTCCAACCCAGCTTGATGAGCAGGGGAGTGCCCTAGGAGTCCGGGAACATAACCCGGTTCTTATATTCAAGTATTTCCGGGCGTGTGAAAGTGTACGGGGAGCTCTATACGGGATTCCTTACAAAAAACGGTGTACAACAAGGATATTCACTCTCTCCATTCTTGTTCAAATTCGTCACCAATGGAAAATGATATGAACGCTGGAGGGTCTTAGAGACCCCATTGTTCAAATCGTTGCCAATGAGACCTCTTCGGAAAGACGACCTGATGCGTGTCTTGGACTACCAGTGTCTCAGAAGCGTTGCTAGCATCGGACAGCGTCGATGAATTACTCACGAAGTAATTTGAAAACGGGCATTTGATTGTGCAGTACGCACATCTGTCACAGAAAACACCCAACACCACCAACTGTGCCGGCTACGTTATGTGCTATGCATACCGAATCATCGTCTGCCGAGACAAGTGTTTTTCTCCGTACCTCCTTCAGAATGGTATAAACTACGAGAAAAACAACGTGTAACTTGGCAGAAGGATGTGAAAGAGATAACAAAGAATTTGGGTGTTATTGGTACGGCCCGCCTTCCAGGATGGGAACCCCGTGGATGCCTGGAGAAGATGCAAGAAATGAAGTCTAACCTATGTCGGTGGCGTTTGTGCTGTCGGTTTCTTTTCAAATTGTCTGATTGGAATTTTAGAGGTGTAGACACCCCAGAGTGCTTGAGGAAGGCTAGCGCCAGGCCCATTCAGTGTTCTTTTTTTCACCCTTAAAATTTTGAGTATAATTAACTAATCTTTGCGGTTGTTTGACAGTGAAGCATTACTGTCAACAGTGATGCTGTTGTGTCTGGTGATGGCGACGTTACGAGCCAAGTTAGGCGCTTTTCAAGCCAAGGCGTGCTATCGTCATAGTAACGTACTACAATAGAAGACCCGCATCGGTAAGGGTAGCACAGAACTGTACCTTAAAGCGCAGAATTCCAAGGCTAACGAGTAAAATAAAGAAACGGTAAGCTGACTTCCCAGAATCTATTTTAACCGACTCTGATTCGGCGCAGAAAAGTCACGTTAAAACAAAACTCAGAGACAAAAAGTGACGTTTGGCTTGTGAACGCACGCCCACAGTGAACTTCGACAAGACTGATGCACAGACTATACCTACGGTCTGAAAAGTTGAGGTCTCGTGGAAATGTTCGGCCCCACAACCGTTTTCACAAAATATTCCATGGCACTTCTGTTTTTATAAGGTTGAGCTCATTTGCGTGGTGTGACGGATGAGGAAACTTCCTGGCAAATCCGGAAAGTGTTCCCTAGCGTGGGATTCCCTTTCCTCAGGAGTCCAATACTTGAGCATTCTCATCTATTGTACTTCATTAAGCAGTCTGAATCGAAGGCAATTCATATTTTTCCTGCACAAATACAACTGGTGTGCTATTCATCGTTTCAACTGCAACAAATTTATCCATAAGTTTGATGAGGGCCAGAAAATATTTAATTTAGGCACAAATCGACCATTTTTCCAAAAACGACACTACAGGGAAATTGGAAACAGTTAGTGTGATAGGCTGCGTTCTATTCGTGTGGTTTCACTCTCGATATCCAGCTCCGTTTAAATCTGTCTTTGTGGACATCGGTGTCCTTTGTATTGATCTTTGTCAGATTTGTCATGAGCAAACGGTTCCTCAGAATTCTCACGCTCATGCGTATATTTCACCAATCATGATGTCTTAGACTCCTTCTCGGACAATCAATAAGTATGGTTTACCGTGATTCTATTCGGATTTTGGACTATTGTTGACCGATATGGGCAAATGAAGTTGATGTGCGTTGGGGAGCACATAAATGGGTGGATGCGCAAGTTTTCTGACCTTCGTTGAGTCATTTCAGGTGCTCATTCTTGACATGCGTATCCTTACCTTGAGCTTTGACCTCAGATTGTCCCATGAAAAACGTTTCACCAATAGAATCCACGTGTGTGTGTGGAAGTCCCAGCAAATCGTGTATCTTTCGCCCCCGTTTCAAACTCTCCACTGGGATTCCTCAATAGAAAAAAACAGGTGCAGAAACAGATTTTTACCATCGGAATCACTCGGCAGCTCTGAATTAGGCGAAAAAATGAGTAAATGTAACAGCTGCGCTTGAGAACTGACGCCGTTAGTGCTATGGCGTTCCAACTATTCGAAATGAACGTCGAGTAGCCAGACAAAAGCGATTAACGAAGGTTTTCGAACAACAAGTTGTTGTAGTACAGGACTGACAGGTCCAAAACGAGAGGCTCCTTAGGCAATCTAATCTGCCGATGTACTGGGCCAGTTCTAGGTAGCCAGCTCGGAGATGAGTATCGTCCGAAAGGCTTAGTGTATGGCTGCAAACATGGCTCTGTTTGATCGATGAGAATCAGATTACATCGGGATCACCGACACTGTCGATACTGGCACACATCCATGAGCTTTAGCCTCTTCTACTAGCCCCTGTGCGTTTAGTTGTTCGTATTTTGCTTATGTCGTACGTTACTTGTTAGGTTAGGTTGCCAAATAAAGGTAACTACGGTAATCAGGCGAATCGCATTTGTTCGTATTTACTCGTTGACATTGATGGCACCATTTATGTCCCAACCAGCGGGTTTTTTTTCTGAACGGATGCCAGTGAATATCACTCTAGCTGAGCAGCCAAATCCGTGGTTCTAAGTTGGGATGGTAAGCACACAAAAGATACTTTTCAACCTGAGTAACTGAACCACTCCCTTCTTGGAGGCACATTCGTCTCCCGTAGTTCAAGTCAATTTGGGACCAAACCATTTTGTGCTCCTCTTGGAAGCGTATTCTCTTCTGGGGACACTCTTAGGATGAACACTGTTCCCATACACTTGACACGGGAATGGGAAATTTTTCATATCTATCCAGTCCTGGAAGCAGCGTCTACTGCTCTCCACGAGGCGAAACACCAACCATGCAATTCAAGATCAAACGTTCGCATTACCCTTTCAGGGAACAGCATGAGAGAGCTTATTGTACCACCGCGTAATCTGCTCTCTCAAAGTGTGCACACCCTACATCGATCTTCATGATGACCAAAGCCCAGAACACAGTAGTTCTGCAAGGATGAACCAAAGAAAGGACAATACGACTTCAAGATCAGAACGCCAACTCACAAAATCGAGTCTGATGGCTATATGGATGGACAGCATGTAGTGGATGGTAAGGTCAGATAGAGTAAGGCGTACATTTGACGTAGGAATTAAGACGTAGGTGTGTGTGTGTGTGGACCTGTCTCCTAGAGCGTCAGTTTAACTGGCCAGAAATACACGTCTGCAAGGTCCTCCCCATTGATTGACGTGTGTGAGAGAAGGCTGCAAAACAAAAATGACGCAAGGTGGGTAGAAAGTAGACGAAGGAAGGCTGAAGTAGGTCCCCAAAAACTTTTACACAAACCTTTTGATTTGAACCGAGTATTAACGAAAGTTTGAGTACTGTTGACACAAATGAAGCAGCGGGCACATCAATAACCGGAACTTTTTGTCACAATACCTGGCACACGACTGCCTATTTAGAAGCTTCTTGGGAAGAATCAATGACTGTGGTAAGTCCATATACATTCGTGGCAAAACAAACGATTGGCAACCACAGACAAAAAAGTGAGTAGAGTGACGTGAAAAGAGTGTCTAATTTGTAGGGCACCTGTTTCACCCAGTTTACCATTCCCCAAGAGTAAGCCTTACAACGGAAAATGAATTCAGTGCAGACTTGACCTCTTAAAACGGTGGGGTAGCATGATTAATCAATCAAGCTGCTCAACGAGAGTAGAGGGCAACTATCAAGAATGGTAAGACTGAACGGTGAACTCCAAATCAGCTGTCCTTTTGTTGAATAGAAAAGTTATGATCAGTGCTGATTGGCCACATCATTCGGTTAACCTCCGAATAGTGATGCAAGCCGATAATCTGTCATTCTCACAAGAAGCTAGGGCGAGTTGCAGTCGACAGTACAAACTGTTTTTCAGACTGCATTTCTGACCTTCGTCAAGGCAATGATGGAACTGTCTGACTGCAACCAGCCTGTCTGACTCATTTTCATCACTGACACAGTAGTGTCAAGCAAAGCATTATAAGAACCAATGTGTGTGTGCGCTGTTCATCAGAACAGCATGTGAGGCAGTCAATCAATAAGAAGTCTGTCCACCGCGTGCTTGGTAAACAACGAAGGTCGTGAACTCCACAGAGTGCTCTCTGATAGTCAGTTATTTTTCTCTCTCTCTCGGACTATGTCGCAGCACGTTACAATTTGGAAGTAACCTTCCTACTAAAAGCTGCAAGCCCACTGTAATGCTTTACGACTGCCACAAAAAAAGGCTGAAACTCTGTTCAATACTAAACGCTTTTTGGGTAGAGTCAAAGGGTGAAGTTGGAATTCGGAAATTCCGAAAACTTGAGTGTTGCTCGGTCAACCGGATTGGTGTCAGCACGACTGTGCAAGCTTGCTCATGTTCATTTAGCACACATGTGAACGTGACTAACTACGTAAACACTCAAGACGTTGACGTGTACATACAAAAGAGCCAACACCTTGACAGCGTTGTGCCAGGTCTTCATCGAAAATATGCTAGTGTAGAACGAGAGGCCATGCAACCCGTTAATAAGCGCTGGACCTCGCCCCAGTTTACCATGAAGAAAACAGTGCAGACTTCGAGGTATTCTCACGCAGCTGGATAGTGTAAAACCATCCCATTTTCACATAGGATTCATGCACAACGGATTCCGGAAGAGATAAACGGTCAGTTACATATGGTCGAGGATAGACGGTAATTCTGTGCAACCGTAGACGAAGCCCAAAGATAGAATGTGGAGATCCAGGACAACGTTGTTACGCAAACATTGAGATAAACTAGAAAGTGGTTGCGGTCTGATTTCTCAACCCACTCCGACCATTACTTCTACACCGATTACGACGGATTTTTTTTCAAGCAGACTCTAGCATTACATCTGCTTCCTTGTTTTCCGGCAACCCAGTCGGGTTTGTCCTCGATATAACCCGCATTGCATCGAAGTGTCTCGTCCATCCCGTCAGCAGACAGATCCGCTCGATACAAGCGAGTAGTACTGATAAGAAGAGTTTTCAGCAACCTTATGAGTAGCCTGTTCCGTCTAGACAACAACGTATTGCGAGACCTCGAATATCGTACCAGCTGAAACATGAGGCGGCCTGGTGCAGCACATTCAGTTGAAGAACACCGCAAGCGAGAGATTCAGCTGGGTTCCAGCTGAGTAGCCCGTGGAAAATAATTTTATGAAGATTTATGTTACACTATATCGGCTCTGCACACCTTACACTCCGATAGTAACAAGCCAACGGGGCTCTGGCAGCTTACCCCTCATGGAGGACTGAGTCCAAGTATGCTACCAGAACTTAGCCTTACCAACCAAACTGAGCTTTCTTTGAACTTGACCAATGAGAGTCCGAGGGGATCTCACACTGGTCAGTCTCGAGGAAGTGGACCAACGCCATTTTCCGCCCGAAAAGTTTTTCCGACAGATGGCAAATTTCCAGGAGTTGTCCACAGAGGGAAAGCACCGCCAGCCACGACCACCAATGCCAACATATTGCGCGATTTTAGGCCACCATCACATACAGACTAAATAGTACTTACTTCAAAAGCGAATCAATCTTACTGTGTCACTGAAGATGACAACAGTCAACAGCTTAGTAGAACGGCGACCCCGCCCACCTACTTCTACACTCTTGTAACTGTCACGTTCGACCGACATGCTAGTACAGAAGAAATCCTTCTGGAGAAATGGATTAGAACGTTGAGTCCGTTTTGCCTCGTGTTTGAAGCACGCAACATCTATGCTTTTTTTCATTTTACGCTATTCGTGCACTACTCACCAATCAGTTCTCCGGCCCTGCCATGTTTCCACCCCCAAGATGTAAGAAGTGCATGAATACCTCACAAAGATTCCGTGGGTGACAACTCATTCTGATTGAATGTTTAACCTATCAAGGTTACCCGGAAACTCACCAATCAGAAGATAGCTTAACCAACAGGCCAATAGGAATGCTCACCCAAGCGATCAATGATCGATCTGGGTGGGTATACCTTATATCAATCCATGCGTGCGCAACAACCACGCACTGGCAGTCACAGCGTACTGATGATGTCACCTCGACTGGTGATGAAACGTTTGCAGCCGAATTGCCCAGCTCACTAAACAAACCAACGCCCATCGGTTCACCATCTCTGTTGAACGCTCCCCTGCTGGTATAGAAAACACCTAGTGACATGAGACTGTTTTCAACAATTTCTAAATTGGCAAATGCACTTCCAAATGCAACATGCTGTAAACAGTACCTGAATAATAAAGCAGCGTACACTATTTGTTAAAAGTGTACCCAACAACAGTATGCAAGTGCAGTGTCTTGCATGGTCGAACGATATTTGTTTATATTGCCTGAACCCCTAGCTGAAAGTGTGCTCTGACACTTCACGCCAGCCAGTGTGCACATTTAAAGTACAATCCTTAGGTCATACCAACGCTAGTCACCCTAAGCTTTGAGTATTGGGCAAAAACGCACACAAAATTTGTCAACGCCGCAACCTCGGAATTAAATGGCAAACAGTTGGGTCGAAGGTCTTCACGATCAAGCTAGCTTCCTTTCAAGGCCGATTGGTGAGTAACCATCTCAGTCACTAAGTTACAGTTCACCGAGCTTAATATTGACTGGTTAGCCAAGGCACGACGTCATACTGGTGTTTCGTTGGTATGATCGAAAAAGCCAACCGCAGTTATTGCGTTTTGTTGAACGACTTGATGCAATCACGCTGAATAACACAGTCGGATGCATCCGGTGATCCCAGTGGGTTAGATGAGAAGAGGTCGAGCTGTCCGCCCTTGTTCCGCTGCGTAAAATTGCTCTCACATAATTGAATGCGGGAGTCCCAAACCTGGACTTTATCCTTGTGCGCTAGTTACGCTAGTTGCCAACAACAGCAACAAAAGGGACACTTGCATACGTGGAAACCAGTTTTGTGAGCCAGTGACAAGACACCCAATGGCTAGCCGTCCTTCGCCTAACCAACGATCAAATCTGACCATAGAATAATTTGAGGAGTGCAAAGAGAACAATTTAGTTGCGGGATGATACTGTTTCGCGTACTAAGACCGCAATTCTTTAAACCGTAGTAAAATCCCGAAAGCTGATTGATATTACGTAAAACGCGACGGGATTACCTGTTTTCGTAATTCGAACAAACTCAGGATTCCCATAAATGTCTTTTGTGCTCACAACAGGGGCTTGGACCGATTCGCAAACAATACTTTAAGAAACTTGAGGTGCTCTGACTGGCTACACTTAGTAACGAATCCGATCACTGCAATTCAATCAGGCATCTTGTCCACGATGTCAGAATAGATTTCAGTAGCGGCGGACTGGGAGTCGTCCAACAGCCTCAGAATTCGATGAAACAGATGCTCCTTTGTCTCCTGTCGGTTCTACCCATCTTTTTTACCGCACACTCAATGACTTACTGATAAGACTGAGTGATGTTTTGACAGGCCGCAATGGCAGCGTCCTTGTCTAGGCTTACATGCGTAGCTGGACGACATTAAAGGTGTCGTAAGATCGCATTCATTGAAGGTTTGAGGAGCCGGATACACTGTTACCGGTGAATGGTACTTCAAGACAGACGGGTTCCTTTAAAGTCATCATTTATTTTATTCCGTCTAACTAGGTTACGCTGGATGAATCAGTCCTGGTATCCAGTCTCTAGAGGTACGTTTCGCGACAACTGTACCTCCGCATCCGGCGTATTCGACGTGCAAATCTTCGGAGCTCTGTAAGTAGTGTTTGTACTGAATGGCTTGCACGGTGAGGATGCCGTATCGTCCACACGACCCAGCTAACGTGGATGATAAGCGCACACCGGAGACACTCAAATAGCTCAATCTTCCTCCGCTGCCTGTTGGAATCTCATGGGAGTCCGCGGGAGCGAACGGTGATCATCAGGATACGCTCTGAAGATATTATCCGGGACAAAGGATTGGCCAAAGCCGGCAACGGCCCCTCAATATTAATAATAACTAAACTCACCACATGAGACACGAATCAAAACTAATTTCAGAGCCGTTACCACCGCCCTGATGTGAGTGTAAAGATAACTGACTTCACGTATCAAGCGACCGTCCGTTGCTTCATCAATAGCCTAAGGTTGAAACGAACTCAGTTGCGCAACCGAATAGGAGCCATCTGAACTCTTCCATTCCTCCCTTCCGCTGACAATTACCAGGACCACAAAGATGACTCTTGATAAGCGTTTAAACCTCGATTCTCACTTGTTTAGTCGTCTGACATTCGCTAGCAATGAACGATTTCTTCACGTGAATGATCAAAGAGCCAGTCACATAGTCTTCGGATAACATCCATTTCGAAAATGTAAAAGACGGGAACTCAGCGACGCGTTGATTGGAGAATGAACACTGTTGTCAGGTGACAGAGAAAAGAACGATCCGATTTTTGCCAACCTCTCAGCTAAATCAGGATAGTCCCAGTAGAATAAGCTGATTCAAAGCCTTGCACGGCAATCAAACTGGGATTCATTTCCTTCAAAACACACCTCTCCTTCCGGAGAGACCAATTGTCCATTGTCACGGAGGACAACGAGAGACACAGTAATTGCCAAGAAAGGTCACCAGGAAAGGGTTATTTCGCATATTAGGTGGTCAACAACAGTCACAACAACACTAGCGCTGAACTCTGCGTAATCATGGTTTAGAAAATCTGAAAACGCCCCAAATCATCTGCCTGCAAATGTCGAGCTTCGCAGGGGCATGATATTCAGATACATGAACCCTCCAACACCTAATAGTAAACCTTTTTGAAGCAACAAGCTGCGCAAATTGAGAAGTGCGACCCTACCTTTGAGATCCGTCAACCCACCATCATGAAATGTCCCACAACCTCCGGTGTCTCTGTTTGAATTATGAGGGACATGCGCAGACTGCACGTCACGCAGCTTAACTCCACTAGCTGTGGTTGTGAAACATATGCCGAACGAGTGGACGGTCCTGACCAACCTCCCCGATCACACTCATTCTTCTTTCGTATCGGTTCTGGCTGATGAGAAACGCTATCATGGATTCTCCTCTCCTGGTTGGGAGTTATACTAGTTCGTAGTATCCACGTGGAACAGTTCCGCATATGAAGGCAGACAGATCTGGAGCGAATCTAACTGAGACGAAAAATTAGGAGTCAGTAAAACAGGTGATCAGAAAAGTAACCTGGCGGCCTCCCCCAAAACCGCAATATCAAGAAAACTTGAATCCCACACATACAGTAGCCGAAAACCATATACTTCAAAATCGTCCTTGTTCTTGAAGTTGCTAACGCGGACACAGAAACAGAAAGACAGAATTGGTCCTGGGCAGACGTACAATAGGCAGAAAAGAAATAACCACAAGTGAGAGTTGGCGTGTCACAGGAAGAATTAGAACAACAAAAGTAGGTGGTTTCGTGGTAAAACCGGGGCCGAACGATTGCTGACAACCGAACTGAGGAAAGGTACCAAGAAGCCTGTACAGGGTGTGTATGTTTAGGCACGTTTGTTCATGTGATGGTTCCAGCAATGAACTTAAAGGGAGAAAACAAAAGTACTCAGAGAAAGGTCACAGTTGGGGGAAACAAAAAGCAATTCCAAGGAAGATGTGGAAAACATTGATTGAAGCACTGATGGTGGTGGAACGAACATGCGCGCGTGGAATGGCGCTCAACTATGACCTGTCGCAAAGCAGTCGCCACTGCATCCGAATACACAACCTGACAAGCCAAGATATTGTGGACATGACAAAACAACCGGAAGTAGGACATCTGGGTTGGCTGGAGACGTGGGCGATTGAAGTTACCGGAGAGACACAATGCAACAACAGAACAGGCTAGATCAACAACCACAAGTTTTCCATTGTGCTTCTTGCGGTGGCTCAATTGGTTTCAGTTCAATATCTGCAATGGACAGCAAAGTAGGCGAAAAACGAGCGCAGGAGCACAGAGATGGGCAAGCACCAGAGCAGAAGTGTGAACACCAGGCGATGTGAGATTTCGTGAGTTAAGGAAATAAATTTAACACGCCAGTGAAGTTAACACACCGATCGGGGAGTCTAAAACGTTACACGGTTGTAAACGAGGTCCAACAAATTAGATAATTAGAGCCCACACCCAACCCACAAAACTGTTCACACAAGGGGTTGAAACGTCCTAAGGTGAGTGCACACGTGAAGACGTGGGTCAGCATCTCAGTTAACGGAAAAAAAATGGTATTCACTAGTGATAGAAATAAAACCCATGGGTAGTAAGATGGGTGACAGAACACAATCACACACACACACACACACATTGAAAGTTGAAAGCCAGTTACCATTAACAAAAACAGCCACGCCTTTTAGCATCGTCATTGTTGACAGTATCGGATAGTTTGATTTCAATCACTATCAAAACAGAACGACAACCGAAAACACAGCCAAGTGTAGCATTGAGGGTAAGAAGTGGAGAGTGAGTCAAGGAAGTAAGCGAGGAACCGAGAGGGTTATGGGGGTTTAAAGTGGCTTTCACAAAACGACTGTTGGAGTGATGAGATTCGTTGGGAAAAATGAAATCTTAGGTCAGCCATCCGCATGACCGAGAAAGATAGCCTAAAAAAGACGATGGCAATATGTCCAAATATTGGTAGCTCGGGTAGGTCTATTGGCTGTTGATCAGGTGGCAGTTGGTCTGTTCGCCGAGCTTGGGAATTGGCTTGCAAGCATTTCGTCATCGTGCGAGAAGACATCTTGAGTGCGTGGTTGGGTTGGCAATTTCTCCAATTCCGCTTGGGTTTATATGGTCCCTGTTGGGAATGCTCAACAAATCAACTGGGTGCAAGATAATCAGACCACAAAGCGATCCAAGTCTCGGAAGGACCAACCGATTTGAGTATCAGGCAATCTACGAACAGCCAATTAGGTCGCGGTTATTAAATTCCAATCAGAAGCTATATAATCGCAAGCATAAAAGGGGGAATTGCCAAACCAATCGCATACAGACAATGTTTCCTCGCACGGTGACGAAACGCTTGCAAGCCAATTGCAAAGGTTGGCGAACAGGACAACTAGCACCTGATCAACATCCAAAGAAACGACGACCTTCGGTGCATGGAGCGGGACAACTAATGGTTGTATGCTATCTAGATGCCCATCACATGTTACGCAGTAAAGCTCGAGACGCCGCCAGGTTATTTCATGTCCTGAAAAAAATAATAACCCTTCCGCTGTAACACCTGTTCGGTACGCAGCGTCATACTACTACTAGGTTGCCCGAACCTAATCAGAAGCAGTCAAGATGCAGGGTCAGTAAGTTCGCGCCTGACCCACCGAGCTGTCTCGCGCCCGTGTCCTGAAGAAGGCAACACAAAAGTCCAGGGAAGGCGAATGAACCTGGAATACAAACTAGTTGGCCAGAGGCTCGAGCCCAAACTATACTGAACTCACATCATACTGCGAAGCGGATCCAACTAGTCTCGGCTAAGGCGAAATCTGTCAGCAATGATGCAGTAGAAATGATAGGGAAGTGAACCAAGCATCGAGGAAAGCAACGGTTACTGAGGATCCAATCCAAGAAGCCAATCTTATCTGATCACGAAGAGAAGGTAGTTTGATGTCAATGGTGTTGTTCACACTAGTTGGTACCGCTGCAACGTCAAAACGAAGTTTTTGATCAAAGAGACGACCGTGGTTTTTGACATTGTGACGTTTCCTGTTCTGGCGACATAACGTCCACACAGATATCTGCAGTGTTGTCCCCCGATAAAATCAAGAAAACCTACTGATGCGCAAAGGCGGACGACGATCAAACCAGTGAGCGCGCTCGTCAACAAAAACGTGCTTACTCAGCCCCCAAGCTAACCGAAAATATAGCGTGCAGAACACTGTTGCGAACACTTGTCTTTCTTGGCTCCTTTCGTTCACATTCAGGACGCAATATTTGGAATTTTCAACACGAATCCTTCATGGAAGATGTTAGGTGAACTGACAACAACTAGAGCGCCATCTTGCGTGCTTGAGGAAAGCGAAAGACCATTGGGGCTAGTGAAAAAGCACATCTCAAGGAATGTGACATTCTCATTAAAAACATCATTTTCGTCTACTCCTAATTCAATTATATAGGAGTTTTGTCCACAGATTCCTTGTCTTGCTTTTAGGAGGGTTTAGGTCCGTACCATGTGCATGACGATTCAACAATGAAACACGCGGGACAAAAAGTCCTACAAAGCACAGATCGAGACACTGGCACGCTGGAATGTCATTTTTTACTAGGTACCCTTCACCGCACGTGGCATCCACTAGAAAAGGTTCATTGCAAACATCTCTCTCTCTCTCTCGCTCGAACACAACCGGGGGTGTCTGGTTTTCCAAATGCGACGAAAGAGAGGGAGCTTAATACTAGTGGCTTTAGGATCCACCTGAAGTACACCCTACGAAAGGCTATATTCGAGCACCCTTCGCAGACAACGCGGTTGAGAGAAACCTATCCCTAGACTCCTTACCTTCTTTTCGAACGTGTGAAATTAAACCGAAGAGAAGTGAACGAAACAACAGTCCTAGAGTGATGACGGTACGTCTCCGAGTAACGTCACACCCCCGAGTGTCGAGGCGAACAATATATTTTCGTCCGAATCGAGTTTCATGGGGCTTGGATGGGGATTATCCGTATTTTGGAGGAATGGTAAGCAGGAGTGATTAGCGTTTTACACAGGCGCTAACAAGTAAACTACAACCGTCATCTTTATACGTGGTTATGTTCCGTAACGGAAGCGGATTCCACGCTATACACCAACCATTGTTCTCCAACAACAGGGGTTCCACATCAAGCCGATAAAAGGATAACCTAAATTCTCGGTAGCTAGATTGAATCACAAAAAGGATACAGTCGTCATGTCTTGGCGGAGGGTTTTCTTTGTTCAACAACTCGGAGGCTATTCGGCGGAATAACTGTAAGGAATGAAAACGGACGAGACGATACGGAAGATAGTGACTGGCCAAGAACAGTTGTTAACTGAAAACAAAGTGATGGCAATCGAAACGAAACCAGAAAAAGATCACGTAAGATATACTGTACTATATTATACTATTTGTCAGATGGAATGGCATTGATCACTTTTGAAATTCCCGAACCTTAGGAAACCAGGAGGTAATAAAAGCGTCGGCGCATCACGTGTGATTAATGCGCGGTCTGGATAGTTGCTTGGAATAAGACAGCAAATCGCATTGAATGTTTATTGGAATCCGCCGTTACGGTGACCAAAAATCACTTATCAAGGAATAGTAACCGAAAACTAACCACATGAGCAAAAGGGCTTGGTAAGGTGTTGGACCAATCACGTGGTTGTGTAGAGACTGGATAGGCCTACCCATAACACTAGTGACCTGAACAAGCAATTTATTCATACCAGTATTTTCTGGAGGTGCCAGATGCCTGTCACCGGTGAACCGACTGACGACTGTGGTTGATAGGCTGGTAAACATGGCCGATTATCTGCTCATCACTGCGATTGATCCAGTGCCTCGGTGCAAATGGAATGCCTCTGAGAACTAAACCATTCATTACAGCACAGAGGTAGGCTCGAAATAGAAAAGGCTCCCTTAAGGTTGAGCATTTAGCGCGCAACTACGCCACAGAAGGTCGTAGATACTACAGCCTCCTTGTAGTCACAAACTTGCCAGCATACGATTGTGTACCACAAGCACTCCAAAAGCTTCTCAACGGGCGGTATTGTCCGGCAAGGACGACCACCCAAACCATCACTAAAAGAAGGTCAATAAAACTCCAGTGTAAAGAACCCGATCGATATGACCTAATTGTTCGCATTTTCTCAAATAAGCATATGCACTTTCGAACACGGAATATGCAGACACTGTTCACGTCTTCGAAAGCGAGTAAACGGTGCAGGTGTTCTTGGATGAACTGACCAAAATCATTCCGTTCTTTGGCATGTGCTCCGCATCCACAAATTGTGAGGTCATACTTCTGGACATGAAGCCACCGAATATGCCACTTACAATCCAGGGAGAGGTATTCGAGGTTGTGGAGCGTTTTACGTATATTTGAAGTTATATTAGTTACGAATGTATTGTGATAGATGAGCTCAAAGCACCGAAATCTAATACTCGGGTCGCATCGATTGAGATAACTGTGGAGCAGCATATCCCTGAATCTCATGGGACGTGTGTATCAGGCTGCAGCAGGGACCGTTTCGTTGTTGAATAGTCATGAAATGTAACATCTGTGAGCAGCCGAACTGAGACGTCTTCAGGCCTCAGAACCAAAGCTTGCATAGACTGGTGTCAACAAGGAAACTAGAAAACATGTGTTCAATAGAAGAATGTGTCCAGCACCAAAAGACGCGGTGGTTAGGCTGAATCATCGTGTGCCGAGAGAGTGCCGTCTTCCGCGCCCAATTCAGAAGGAAGGAAGCAGAGTGGCCAACCTTTGACCTGGCAGAGGGGTGTGAAAGAGATCGCCGGAAGTTCGGGTGCTGCCGGTGCGACTAACCTTTTGGGATGGGGTTGGTGTGATCCCCATCCTGCCCGGTCGTAGACGCTGCAAGGTATGGGTGCTAATCGATGTGAACGACGTTTTTTTGGTCCAGATTGTCTGGATGAGTGCCTGAAGGTGTAGGAACATCCGGATGGCTGTGGTAGGTTGGCAGTAAATCCCTTCACCATTCGCTTTTAGTTTCTCCACAATAAGCCTTTCAAATAAATTATGGTCATAAGGCAGCGAAGCATTAGTGCTGAACACTGATGCTTTGCTCTCGGTGGTGATGATAATGATTAGCCCGGTCGCCTTATTTACAGCATACAACAAAGCGAACAAGCGAAAACAGGCTACTGCTGACGCCTCCCTCCTTTATCTTTCACATATTCGTTCTTCCCCTTCTCACCCCGTTTCGAGCGACATCTCCGTAGAGGAAGTTCATTCTTAAGAACTGACAGGTCAGTAAGCCACCGATTGCAGTGAGCTACAACATCCAAGGCCTCGGAATCACCTCGGAATCATTCTTCAGGACTCGACGCTCAGTTCGTCTGGCAACCTTTAACATTCGCAATCTGGAACAAGACGAACGACATACCGTCCTTGCATATGCGCTAGACTCGCTTTCTATTGATGTGTACTGCCTGCCTGAAACGAGCATTCAAGACCCAAATAAAGTTTTTAATGACTTCGCGATCGGTATCTTCTGCTGATCAAGAGGCCGCTGTGACCGGCTCTGCTGAAATTGCAGCTGAAGGAACCGATTGAACGGTGGCCCATCGACAATCACTTTTGTGTGGTTCGTTTGGCAATATATGTGAGAGTATCCCGTAAACGTGCTGATAATCGCTGCCTGTTGACTGCTTACGCCAGCAGGGCACCAGTGTTGAACACTGATGTTACGCTGTCAATGATGACGCCCCAACAGACTGTAGCTTTGAAACTCACAAAGTTTTCACAATGCTCTGCGGCGAACAAGACCTCAAATATTGTTGTGGTTGGCGGAGTTATAGACCCTAAAGAAGGTAGACCTGGCGCTGTTAGTGTGAGATGTCGGAATTTTTCTAATGGAGATTTCGTCATGTAAATGAAACCACTCTATGCTGAAAAGCCGAGAAGCGCTGTACAGTTATCTCATTCTTATTGGGAATCATCAGCAGTGCGCATCTCACGAAACTCCAGTAGTCTCGGATTCGCGACCTCCCGACTGGTCGGTTGAATACAATCGGTCGGCCACGAGCAAGATTAAGTGGAACACTTCAAGCAACTGCTTTATCATTAATCAACTGAGGCCCAGGACATTCAAACAAACTCAACCTCAAAGTCGCACGATAGCGAATGCAGGCAGTCAAGGGAGATGGAGACTGCCACGATCACGAAACAACTAAAGTGCGAAATCCTACGGAGTAAACGGAATCCCGACTGAAGTCCACAACTACTGCTACCCGGACTTCTTAAGCCCCTCCCCATAAATTATTTTACTCAATACAACGGACGAAGTCTGTTCCTCCGGATTTACGCACTTTGAAGATACTGTCCATCTCCAAATAAGGCGATGTTAACTGCCGTGGAATCAACCGTGCGATGAAGATACTAGCGTTCCCTCATATGCAATGTTTCACCAGACGCCCAAGACCAAATCAAGGCGGTTTCCGCCCTGGAACAGCCTGTTTGGACTGTTTACCCTAGGCCGGATCAGAGAAAACCGATGTGAATTTCAACATGATTCGTCGATTCCCGCGCCATGTTTGACTCTGTTGACCAACAATCACTATGGACAATCTTTCTAGCTGTATCATCTACAAAGCAAATGGACCTCATTGAGGTACGCTACTAATCACAGAAAGTCCGCGTCCGGGTGCACAGCGAAAAAAACCTCTGAGTTCGATATTGTTACTGTCATTAGAATTCTTTAACGTCGCATTTGATTAGTCACTACAGCTCGAATTCGAGGGATACAGTGGCGTCACTTTGAGTTCACAAACATGGACAGCATCATCATCGGAGACAGCAGCATCAGTGTTGACACTGATGCTTCACTGCCGTACAGCCATAGAGCTCATCCAATTATAACTAAAGCCTTAAAGTGCAGAGAAAAAGAGTGGGTGAGGGGTGGAACATAGTGCTGGCCTATGTCAAGCATTCTAAGGTGCCTACACCTCCAAGCGCTCAATCAGGCAATATGCAATGAGTGACACCACGAACGCCACTGACATTGATCAGCCGCCATTTCTTGCAATGTCTCCAGCCAATTGCAGCTGTGGTCACGGAGATCCCATCCTAGAAGGCGTACCACACCAACACCCAAACTCTTTGAAATCTCCTCCATATCTTCTTGCCAAGCCATACGTTGTCCACCTCCCGGTTTCCGCCATTCTGGAGGAACGGGCAACAACACTCGTCTCGGTAGACGGTGTCTAGACATGCGTAGATCATGGCCGAGCCATCGTAGTCGGTGGTGCTGGATGTTTTTCGCGATTGAAGTACCTGCTGCACAACCAAATACCCGGTTTCTAATCACCTCGTTACTAATCCGTTGACGCCATCCATAACTAGCAACGCTTCTGAGGTATCGGTGGTCAAAAGACCTGAGGACGCTTGACATCACCTGTCCGCAGTCATACAGCAACATAGCCCTTCTGTAGTCTGTTACACGCGATCCATAAGACCCAGTGATACGCCTTTTTGACGCCACAAATGGCGCAAATTAACAAAAATGATTCGGACCTTTGAGATTCGTGCGCTGACTTCATCAGACACATTTCCGTCAGAGCTAATACAACTACCGAGCTACGTAAAATTCGACACAACCTCCAGTGATTATCCTTGAAACGTGAGGGGTATGTTCAGAGACTGTACGTTCTGAAGCACGACTTTACACTTTGAAGATGCACGGCGCATACCGAAAGATGGTATGACGGTGGTCAGTCTATTTGACAAGGCTTGTGCTTTTCCTTGGTCTTTAAAGAAGGGGGCGATTTCGTCTGCGTATTCCAGATCGACAAAGTTCTCATCAGCAACAATTTAGACACCGGGGTTTTGAAGACCTTCCAGTGTTCACCTCATTATTTCATCAGTGACGAACAGAGAGTGGACATCCTGGTCGGAAACCAATTTTTGTAGGGAAGCTTTTGGAGAGCTCACCACACCCTCTCACACGCGCAGAAGTACGTAAATATAGGGATCGGATTGTGCTCAAAAACTTCTGGGGCATACCCTGTTGAGTAAGTGTAGTTAACAGCACTGACCGAGCGACAGAATCAGACGCACCCTTGAAGTCAAGGAACACGAAGATTGTGGGTCATCTGTACATGTCATCATCATCATCATCTGTACACGTGGCGTTGCTCCAACACCTGACGAGGTGTGAACACGATGTGGTCAATGCAGCCTCTATCCAGTCGAAATCCCGTTTGAGTCTCACGAGTCAAGGTTTCATGTGCCACCGTAAGGTGACGAAGAATCAGTGACACCAGAAGCCTTATCACAACAGGAGTTAAACCAACACCTCTGGTTACTACATACACTACCAGTATCCCTTTTGAAAATCGGCACCACTAGCGATCCATTTCAGTTGTCTGGAACGGTCTCTTTCTTCCAGATAGACCCATATAGGCTAGACAAGCACTGGCTGAGGAGCTCACCACCATCCTTGAACAGAGCAGATGGAAGGTCGTGAGGACCAGTAGCACGATTACGATTGAGTAGAGAGATACACTCGGAGACTTCTAAGGTTGAAGGCGGTTCCATATACACCGTCCATCTTTCTGTTGAAGGCCAGGATTCTGGATTGGAGGTAGCAGGTGGCCAGCTGAATTGCTGTTCGAATTAATGTGCCCAGCGGTCAACATTCTGCTTTGCTGGATATCAGAGAGCCATTCTGGTCTCTGATAATTTCGCTGACAAAAGGCTTCCGAGGACCAGTCAAACGAGTCAAGTGGAACAGCTTGCGGGCGTTTCCAGCATTTTTTGCATCTTCCATTTCTTCGGCCTTTCGGGTCCACCAAGCTTCCCGGTCTGCAAGGACACTCAGTTTCTCCTGGCGTCGGGTGATGCGCGGGTGGAGTTGTTGTGGCGGTCTAGGCTTGGGTTCCTGTCTAGGCTTGGGCAATCCTGTCTAGGCTTGGGCAACCTGGCAGTATCCCAGCCCTCGTGCTTCCTTCTGGTGGCATGGCAGTTAGGCACCGAAAGGGTGCTACAGCTGAACGAATTTTTTTTCAGGAGGAATCTGTCACCGAGTCTCCAGCAAAGACAGTTCTACCAGAGATCCAATGTTTGGATGAGGCTGGCTGGGTTGTGCCCCAAACGGAAGTTCCGGCTCTGAGTAGCTCTTTGGATATCTTTTCATCGGATCGTCCGGCGGGTGTTCATGAAGCCGGTTCTGAAAGTTTTGTTTGATTTCTGGGTCCACCAGCTTCTCAATGGCTAAGTGAGGTGTGCGCGAAGCAGGCGATCTCCGATGTCCGTGCGTCTCCTGTCTAGTCCAAGACGACCATTCAATCGAGCCTAAGCAGCAATTAATCTACCTACCTGGGCGTTCATGCCCCCAGCAACCACAACGATATCTGAGCTTTTGGACCGTTGTAAAAGAGAACCTAAAACGTCATAGAAACCGAAAGGGTCCTACAGCTGAACGATTTATATATTTTATTTTATGTAATCAGGTAGAGAAGCTTCCGCTCGTTCGCTCAATACAATACCCACCCCAGTATATCCAGGTGCGGCGGCCTCTGCATCACCAGAGGTGTGCAGTCGGAACCTGGAATAGGGAGAGAGGGTAGTCAGCTGAAAGCATTTGCGTCCTGTATCCTTGTTTCTGACGGACAATCGATGCAGAGGGAATCCAGAGTACGAGCAAGGGCCATCTGTTGTCCTGCTTGCTACAGTGCGCAAACATTAAGGGCTGTTAAGTAGATAGGCTTCCAAGGTTTGAAACCAGACTTCGAAGTGTTTGGGGTTGTTGCTGAAGTCGGATGTACAGAAGCTGCAGCTGAGTGTGATGCACGGCGAGCAGAACGGTCAGTCCTAGTGCTGAGACCTGCGGAGGGAGTATTCAAATTTGGATGGGGGAGGGTAGATGAGGGAAGAAGAAGAAGAACGGAGGCGTCAATAGTAGCATGTTTTCGCCTACCCGCCCTGCTGTATGCAGCAAGCAAGACGACCCGGCCGGTGAAACCACGCGACGACTGATGTTGCATGGGTATTGTTAGTTGTAAGTGTCATGATCGTAGGTGGGCTGGGATACTGCCAGGGTGTCCAGATCTAGACAGGAGGACGATCAGGGTCCTTGACCAAAGCCTTTGGCTCAAAAGCCTGATCGCCAGGCAGCGGTTTGGCGGGAAATGAGAGTGCATTGCCATTTTTATAGAACAAGTTGCCGCACACACTCTAACCCCCAACCTGGAGGGCCAGGAAACTGTGGATCAGAGCTCTGACCAGTGACCAACCTGGTATGAGAGACTGCGAGTATCGCATGGACACCACCCAGTATATCTCAATGGATCACGGAGGCACACAAACAGTCAAACCACGGTAAGGTCCAGTCTCTTCGTGACGGACATGGACAGCACATATGTACAATGATTATTACATTGTCCGATTGAGTGACAAGTTGAAAGGACTTCATAACGGGCTAGGCAACCTGGCTGACCATGCGGCACTTGTAGGACTACAAGTGACTACTACGAAGACCAAGTCTTTGTCTGTACGAACGTGTTCGTGCGGAGTTTCAACATAGGCGATGAAGGGATAGAACTAGTGATTGTGTTTAAATACTTGGGCTCAGCCAACTTAGCAGGCGGTTAGTTAAGGAATTTCAACGTAGCATCCACAGACATCCTTTCATTCCACAGAACAATGCATTGTGAGGGGCAAAAATAAGTTTGCGCACAAGACTTCGGATCTTCCAGGAAACAATCATAGCCCCTTTTAGGCCTGTGGAACGTGGTCTTTACGAGAAGAGGATGTTCGGGAGCTAGATGCATTTCACTATTGGTGAAGTCGGCGAATGCGAAAACTCGGTTACCTAGAGGAAGTTCCCAAATGTGGAATCGGAAAGCCCTATCCTGGCCTATTACTTCTATCTCCCGTCCTTCAACGACATCTACAGTGGTTCGGGCACCCACTAAGCAAAGACAATACTGAAGTATCGAAACAAACCTTGGTCTCTATACGATGCCCAGGGTAGCGTTGTCACCTCGGAGGGACGTCGTTCACTATGGTGAAAGAAATCAGGAAAACTGGTCTCCATAAGGTCTACGAACGCCGTCACTGGAATCAGCATTGGGCCGTGATTTGTAATAACTTAGCAGCTAAGTACGGCTCACGGACGGATGCTGTCTGAGGAATTTTTGAAGGCGACTGATTCTGACTCCGGGGATGTGGCAAAGTTTCAAGGGTTATTACTTGATCTGAGACAATAAGTAAATGACGATTCTTCCCATTTTTCTTCGGTTGATCTAACCTTACACAACCTGCTAGTCATGGTTACGCAGCCCAGGAATGAAGATTGTGAGCCTTAAGCGAAAGCTATTCCAAAACCGGCCACTCCAACTGATGACCGTAAGTGACAAACCTCTTAGCTAGTTCTTGACGAAGGGTTCAGGCGTGTAATGGAGCGTGGATCGTACAGACGGGCTCCTGAGGGGAAACACCAACCTGAGAGCTCCCAAAGACCTGGCTAGTCGCCTGTTACCCAAGTCGCCCAAACCCGGTAAGAAACTAGTGTGAAGTAATCGCGGCGACTCGATAGTGTAGGGAAAGAACGAGTGATATGAGGAATGGCGGGGCTTTCTCAGGCAGCGATGAATGTAGATGATGTAGATGTTACTCGGAGTGAACACGAGGACTAAGAGATACTGTCAGGTTTGGATTTGAACCACGGACCTTTCGATGAGTAGGCTCGCGCCTTGGTCGTTGGCGTACCTCGACTTCAGAACATGGTTTGGCATAACATGTTAGTTCAACCGAAGTCTCTGAAAGCGGGCATTGCTTCGTTTAAGTTATTTTCGAATTTTTAAGGGTGTGATGCTTACCGAGTGGCCAGGCAGGGACACTCAAGGGGCACCACGCGGATTTTTTGTTCCACGCAGTATCACGAGACCCATCCGCGATTCGCCCGACCTGAAGCTGCCACCCTGTCGTGGTGGCGGCAATCCCGCTGCGGGTTACACTGGCTGGAACTTCGTTCCAGGATCAGTGAGACCCGTACTACTACTACTACCCGTACTACCCGTACTACTGCGCACCGGTCCGGAGGTTAAGTCGTATTGTCCTCTGCGATGGGAGTGAGAAGGCAGTGGAATCCTCCAGGCAACCAGCACGCCCGCATTTGTGGAAGAAGTGATGCTGTCTTCTCTCGAGAAAGGACAAATTACGAAAGTTCGGCCCTAAAAGCCGCACACTCCGATCACCCAAAGGTTGACCGTAACCGCCGGTGCATTACTCACTACGGTCGAAATATTTCTGGGACAAGAGTCTGTTCTGCTCAAAAGGTACCTGATTTGTGCAGCCGACTAGTAGTCAGACAAGACACCTTACTGCCTGCACCCTCGGATCAGGCCGCTCCTCTCCTACCCAGTGGGTAAGTTCATTGATTCATTGGATCCGGGTAGGCTCTCTCAAGAGAACCCTAACAACTCCTGCTTCGCCGTTTAGGCCTGTGAGTGGGAGCCTACGAAAAGGGTTCCCGAACAAAACCCTACATCATCTCACTGTCTTCGGCCTGAGCAATCGGGAAGTATTACTTACCCTTGCAACTCCTCGTTCACCGGCCATCACCCACACCCTCACCCAACTCATCGAATAATGAACCGCGGTCAGCCCATCTGCCAGCAGCTTAACCATTCATCATCATTATGGACAGCATGACATCACTGTTCAACATTGATGCTTCGCTGCCGTACAACCATGATTTATTTGAAAACCTTATTTTGAAGAAAAGAATAGAAGTGGACGGGGAAGGGATTTAGTACTAGCCTAACACAATCATTCCGAGGTACCTAGACCTCCAGACACTCACTCAGAAACTGACGACAAGAACACCATTGAAATCCACTAGCAGCCATATCTTGCAGCTTCTGTAATCAGACACAATGTGGATCACGCGGTCCCCTACCTGGAAGGCGAGTCACTGACAACACCCAGACTTTTCGTAATCTCTTTCAAACCCCTCTGCCAGGTTGGTCACCTCTGTTTCCGTCACTCTAAATTGGGCACGGAAAACAGCACTATCTTCGGCAAACGATGATTCGGCGTGCGCAATACATAGCCTAACCAACGCAGCTTCTGGTGCTGGACACATTCTTCAACAAAATCTCCGTTGCATAACCAAAAACTCTCTTTCTAATAGTTTCGTTACGGATTCGCCGACACCAATCCACACCAGCTATGGTCCTGAGACAACGGTTGTCCAGCACTTGAAGATATCTCAGTTACACTGCTCGAACATGCCAAGTCTCACAGCCATACAACAAAACAGGCCGTACTGTAGCCTGATACACGTCCTTAGAGATTCAGGGATATACAACTTTGATGCCCTAGGTGTCCCAAATTAGCAAACGCGACCCGAGCCTTGCAGATTCGTGCATTGACCCTTTCTCGGCCTGGGTAACCGGGAAGTATCATTGCCTGCGCAATTATGTGTCCACCGATGTTCCTTTCCCAACCCCCTCCCACACACAAGCAAATGCACAGTTATCTACACCACCTCTCCAAATCATTGGTTAATGAAACTGTGGCAGCTACAACCACTGTACGACAAATACGCGGTTCTTACAGCTGATAATGATGATGTCTATCACATTATGATCGAAGCTAGTACAAACTCCAAGATAATCAAAATGCTCCAAAACTTCGATTGCCTCTCCCCGGGATTGCAAGTGGCGCGTTCAATGACTGCCTGACCATTGTTCTTTGTCTAAACTATTATCCAGCAGAATGAACTCTTAATAAACTCCTGAGATCTGATCCACGTTTCAGCCTCCAATGTCCGCATTCTATATCAAACTGGGCAACACATATCTCTTGTTGAAACCTTGCTTCCCTTCTCTGTTGATGTGTGCTGTGTTTCCGAAACACGTATATTGGTTGTGCACCTCAAATGGTTTAGGACGAGCTCAGATGTTCCACATTTCACCCTTCAGGTATCTGGTGGTCCTGATACGATGGCTTGTGGTATCTACGGTGTGGGATTTGCACTTAGACCCAAAACTGAAAGCGGTTTACAGGAATGAATCCCAGTAAGTCGTCTTTGCGATGTACGGTTATCTGGTTCAAATAAGATCCGTGCAGGTTGATCCGGTAAACAGTGTTTATTAGTCATGTCAGCATGTGCCCCGACAGACTGCTGTTTTAAGTCTGAGAAGGACGGGTTTTGTCGACATATATCACGACTGCTTTCGTCACCAATTAGAACGGATATAGTCACCTTGGACGACTAAGCCACGAAGAAGCCTATTAGGTGATAGATTCGGAGTCGACGTTCAGAGAATGGATGATGGAGAGCGACTTTTTCAGTTGTGAAATGAACATCATCTGTTGCTAGCCATACGAACTTTCAGCATGAGCACTCAAGAGGCCAGCAACTGCGAGCCGACAACGGACTTAGTTTGATCATGCGGCGATCACTTGCCGATGGATAGCCCCAGTCACAGACTACCGTTCCTCCTAGGGTACGCAAATTCGCTTCGATAATGCCCGTGTGCGGGCTCGGTTATCAGTTCGTACCCGTCAACATCACACATGCAGGAGCAGAGCAACTAAGTTCACTAACTTCGACGAACTTCTGAAGCTCGACAGTATCGGGCCGACCTGTCTGGAAAGCCATTAGAAACGCACCGTCATTCTGATGACGATGATTACTTGGAGGTTGGAAGCGAGTTAAAGAAGCTGTGCTCCCGGTTCTTTGGACACTCGGTCCAAGCCGTCCGACTGGACTAAGTGGGCACTGGATATAGTCGAAATCAAGTCTTACTGCTGCCAGAAAAGCCATACCAGCGATTGGCAACTGTGACGGCGAATACAGATCTCACAAACGCCGGATAATCAAAGGCCTGAAGAATGACAGCGAACGCTGGTGGGTTGCGAAGGCCCAGGAAACGGAGAAGGCATCTGCTGCAGGCGATAGCCACGCCTTATTTCAGCTGGTTCGATCAAAAGAAGACAGGTGTTGGCGAAACAATATGCAAAGAAGACGGAGCGGTAATTCATCCACAAAATCGCTGTTTTGAACGATAGGCTTTAAAGAGCGGTTCTGCTGGCCTTCTTCAACACATCCTCTTGAAGAACACTAACGAGCATGAATGAAACGTCGACACCAGCCCGCCGTCAAGGACAAAAATATAGAAATCTTCCAACGCGACAAGGCACCGGGTTCAGATGGTCTGCATCCCGCACCCTTCAAAGAACGGAGTGAAAACCTGGTCAACGGTTTGACGATGCTATGGAAGATTTGGGACGGTAAATAGTACCACTGGGATGGACAGCACTCAGCGTGATCCGTCTTAAAAAGAGCGTAGGAATGTTATGCGAGAACCATCGTAGGATCAGCCTGGTATCCGCCGCATCTAAGGTTCTCCCTGGCACCACTTTACGCAGGTAGATCGATCATCAGAAACTTTGGCCAATCAAGGGCGTCCCTTCCAGATTTAATTTGGAAGGGATCCTGTATGAGGGCACTGTATACAAACTTCTGAGGACGGATACGAGTATAAAACAAGCTTCCGCCCGAGTTCATCACGTCTAATGGTGTAGGGCAAGTCTGCCCTCTCTCACCTTTCCTCTTCAACTTTGTTAGTGATGTGTTGCTTGAAAGCGCCAGACAGCCGCGCTCGCCCTTTACTTTGTCAAAGACACTGTCACCAAAAGTCATGAGCTTCCCGAGCGGAGGCCACGCAAGTAGCTGATCTTTGGACAGTAGTTCGAAACCGACAATGGATTTACCAGATCGACTTCCGAACATGCACCCCCGATCATGCTGAGGCATTTGGAGGCTCGTCCCTTCGCAAGTCAGCTTCAGTAAAGGAAGTGAGCAGGTGCGGAACGAATCCTGCCTATTCATCTAGCTCGTCATTTGCAAGCGAACAATCCGCCTGAAACTAACTGCAGTCAGCTACCTGGCAAAAGAACATAACCAAGTCAGCGAGGCGGGCTAAGGCTTACCCAATTCTCCAGCGGAAAAACACCGGATTTATCGTCGAAAACAACTCGTCCTTGTCAAACATTTCTACGTCGATTTCATAGTGACAAGTGCAATGATTCGAGGCTTCCGGTTGTTAAACACGAATTCTTTTGTTTACACTCTCAAGGACGATTCTGTGGCAGTGATTCGGAGAATGGAAATGAGAAAAAACTTGAGTTTGTAACCACGAAAAAACGCTCTCCAAAGCTCGTCATACAACTGTTGTAAGTAAGGTCGCTGGAATTCTGCATACGAGCAGGTTGCTTCTGACGACTGGGAAGCAAGACTTTCAGCTTTCAGAATCAACAAAAATTTGATAATACCAGGAATGCACCAGCCCATAACTTCCGGTTTCGTTGCAGATGACCAGTTATCGAAGGATTCAAACTGTGAAAAAAGTGGCGTTTTCATGATCCAGAAAAAGACTAGTGAAATTAATAATGATCACGTTTCCGTGTCCCTATTGTTGAATCTACACCCATTTATATAAGCCTAGAACCGGTGTAGCAGCTGACTAAGGCCATTACGGCAGTTCCACGTTGTATGTCGTTCCTTCCGCATTCAGGCGTCCATTCAGATCTGGGTCCAGTTCTTCATGTTGTGCCAAAGCACAAATGGGCGCATTTTCTTTGTCTTACTTAAGTGGGCACACGGAAGTTCTTTTGCTCTCGTTTCCTTTCAACACACTCGACTCCTCGTCAAAAGACGATCACTGATTGAGTGAAAACACAAAAACCAACTCCTACACACGGTAGTTCAGCGGTCGGTTGTGGTTCTCTACTCCGTCATTCTCTGATCGGATCTTCTGTGTACATAGCTTTCTGCCGCGAATGACACATCGGTTAGGAGTAAATGAAACCTAAATGCTTTACGCTAGGTATGGCTATCTGGAGGCGCAATTATTTCGTACCACGTGGAACAGCTGTGAGTGTACATCTCTTGCAATGGGACAATTGCTGTTTTAACAGGTACTTTTTAAACTCGTTTGATGTCAACTTCGTCAAGTCCAGCCTCTCTGTTGCTCCTAATGGAAGATGAGTCAGATATCAGAAGCTGGTTGTTATCCAAATGAGCGTCAGGGTCACAACTAGGCCTTCACAACTGTCCACTTACTCCCCATGTTGACGTCACATACTGAGTTGTGTGTGCCACCCTTCTCACAGCCCTCCGTACACCGGGCTTCCATCCATAGTTGTATTGGTCGATTGCACAAGCCTCGAGTGGTGCCGTTTCATCGTTCGCATCAGATAGTACTGTCAGAATCTTCGCTTTGGTGTTCTCTTAGCCTTTAGATGGGCGCCCTTCAGAAGGTGGGAGTCACCCATTTACTGCCCCACTTTTCATCTTTTTAAATACTGTGTACCTTCTCTACTGGCGCCAACGGAACGGCTAAAAAGTCCGTTTGGCACGTTTGAGGAATTCCGATAGGTGCGTATACCCAACCGACACTCAAATGAGAGATCCTGGACTTATTGTTCACGAAGACAGCGGACGGACAGGCGGTCTGCGTTCGACGTTTTCGGTCCATAATCTATGCAATAATGATATCCATATCATAACGAAGCCGCGGGTGCATACTGTTTAGTGACATGCAACCTGAGAAAGATTACACTACACGAAGCTAGACGGGTCTAGAACGGTAATGTCCACGCCTTGTGAACAAAAAAATCCAACTTACAACTTTGACGTTGTATCCGGCCTTGGCACTGGTTTCGATGAACATCACATTTAGGTCTCTGGCTAACCTCTCACCCTCCTCTGTGGTAACCTTCCTGAAAGGACAATAATAAAAGACCAATGGACTAACCTTTTATCCGAGAGGTCAGTCTTATTGCCGACCAGCATAATTATAACATCACTACCACGCTCATTCCGTACATCATCGATCCACTTGGCAGTTTGTTGGAAAGATTCCACGACTTTACAAATGAGCCAGGTATGCTAACTTACCACAAATGTCGTAAACCACTACAGCCACGGAGGAATCTCGTATATAGCTCGGTATCAAGCTGCGGAAGCGCTCCTGGCCCGCTGTATCCCATAATTGTAAACGTATCTAATAGACTGTGATTTAATCGGAGTTGGAAAATACCGTTCTGTCCTCTAGGTACATGGTTTTTGACAGGAAGTCTATGCCTATGGTGGCCTAGGTACAGCGTAATGAGGGTAGGTTTAACTCACTTGGTATACGCTGTCGAAGGTTTCATACATGAAGCGAGTGATGAGGGACGTTTTACCAACTGTACAGGAATTAAGAAGATGTCCTAAACGTACCGCTCTGTTCTCCAAGAAACACGAGCTTGAACTTCCTAAGCGGATTATTGAAATCTGCAACTGCCGTCATATCGGGGCGCCGACGACACGCAAAGGCGAATGACCTTGACAGTACTCCAAAAAGCAAGGGCAAATTACAGCTCAGGACACAAGCAAAGAACTTCAGAGCGAAAACTAGTACGAATTCACGGATTCACGGATTGATACACAGGATCGAGGCTTTTGCCCAAGTTTCCCGGGACGGCTGTGTTCCTGTCGTTCTGCGGTTATCGTTCACCCGAAAGGCACAAGCGGAAAAATGGTGTAGCACTGCTCTTTA
>SJOL01010029.1:31184-79939 GCA_004794785.1 Opisthorchis felineus
TTGTGTTGCAAAACCTGACGGGAAGGTTGCAGAGGCTTGAGTTAACCCATCCGAAGAATGAATCGCTACCATCTTTTCCGCCGTTGGCCTCAAGAGCCAAGGGACTGTCCTTGCCACTTCTATGTATTGCACGCAGTTGTACCCAGTCTTCATTAGCGAACACCTATTTCTGCTATAGCTCACAAGTCCAGCCTACACTTGGCTTCGAACTTTGGGGTAACTAGCTATTGCAAGTACCATTCCATCGACTACTACTGGATGACGGTTGGGTGTGCTGGAAGATAAGTGCCATTGGCTGGGGTAAGACTTCGTATAAGAACGGTTGTCGTAACTAATTACTCAAACGCAAGCTGTCCTGTATCAGTCCGAAAACAATGGAGCGGTGCTAACGTTTAGAAAGCTGTCACATGGATCCTCTCATGTAGATCATTGAATCTTACAGGTACGTAAGTCGTCACACCGTGCTGCGTTGCCATCTGTTTGTGGCTCTTCGAGACTACCGTCTTCCTTGTCTGTTTATTGGATTGCGTGCTATCGTTTGGCTGTCTGATGTCACTGAATTTCTCCTGTTCCAAGTACCAACCGCTTGGATCACTCAGTCCACCTGCGTCTTAATTTAGACGCAGGTTATGCTGCACGTTATGCTGCTTACGAATTCATGACCAAGCAATAGATATCCCCTCTCGGTTCACTCTTTATCCTTCTAGTCTCGTTTCCAAAACAAAAGGGACAATTGCCTTCCGTTATATCCTACAAGTGACCTTTCTAGCTAGTTGTGCGCGGTTCAGTGAACTGCCATGGTTCGTGAAGTAAACACTATGGCTAGTTACGGTATCCTAATCCGAAATAGGTTTACGACCACCCACTGTGTTTTCCGCTAAGTCTGACTTTTCGTGTGTTTGTACAGTGTAAAACGTGACCCATAGGTACAAACGCCGAACTGGAGTTGTTGTGTCAGTTTTTGAACAGTTTCACTTTTGATACCAATGAAGGAAAAGCTCTAACCGGATGTTTTGCAATACGTATAGTAGGCGATAGATCGCCAAAAGCTCTCATTGTGCTAAACGGTGTTCAGGTTATTTATCCTGTGTTGCTTTCTCTTATTTCTGGGTGCATAATGTGCTTTTCTTTTGGCTGAGACGATTCTCTACAATAGAGAAACAATACGGTTGATTCGTTGCCCTAGTTTTTACTTGGTATTCTGAACTACTGTGACGCTATTCTACAGTATCTCGCTACGTTCCTTGTTACTATCAACACGATCGATATCTACCTGTAGGTTCTACCTATACTCGGAGTTGAGTGCTCTTCTGTTGTACGCTTTGTACGTTCAACTTGCGAATTCCGTTATTTCGACCCTTAGCCAACCGCTTCCCCAACCCAACCCGTTTGTCACAGCTGAACGTTTATCGTTTTTATTTCAGTCCAAAAAGATGAAATCTTTCTTGTGTGCCTGGCACGCGGGTTCATGGGCTTTACTTATTATGCCAGCTTCACATAAATCAGACTGGCGTTTTATCCTCTTGTTACTTTTCACTCCTTTCTGGCACAAGAGTGCTTTTGTGCTTTGAATCGAAAGTTTGTTTGAGTAACAGCAATGTTTTCGCCACAATCGATCGTCGCTTGAACATCACATATTCGCATTCATGCATCTCACGTGACCCGCGCGCGTGGGTCGCAGAACTGCGTGGTTGGTGGTTTGTGTAAATCATGGATAGTACGTATCATGCCTTTAACGAGGTGGTCTTGCACTCTTCAAACACTAGGCAAACGAAGTTAGATGTATGTCAGTAGCTTGCTTACAGTTTTGATGGCCATCCTATTCACTCTTCACTTCAGTCCTTAGTATTCCTCTGATGTGTACCCCGTTACGTCTTGTTACATAAACAGACAGAATGCTGCTGAGTTCTGGTTCAGTGTAAATGTGTAGCTGGTCAGTGGTGCATTGTTAATTAAGATTGATCGGTGTTTACACGTATAGAATTTTGACCTCACAGACTTATTGACGTCTGCGAATTGAGTATATCGATCGATGGTGGTGTCACTGGTGCGTCCTTCAACGCTGCCGCTTTGGTCATATTCGAACTACTCATAAATAATGGCTTGTTGATAAGATTGAGCAAATGTAGAATGTCATAAATATCAATGTTAGAGTGTGCGTCAGCACTTCGGTCCCAGTTCAGTCCTACGATTGCACGCGGAGGAATTACGCTAAAGTGAGTGCACTCGCAGAGTCCGTGGGTTGAAAAGGACGCTGTAAATGACTCAGGAGGAAGTAAAATCGATCGATACCGGTTGAAAGGGAATAAGAATACTCAGTACATTAATGTGCTATGATAAAAGCAGAAACCGCTGAAGCAATATGAGTTACTGCAACACCTTTAAAGAATTAATATCAAATTATAGGCTCGAAATAAGAGGTAAGAGCAGATCATCTCGTCAGTTGCCGCTGTAGCTATGAATAAAGAGGCGTAAATGGTACACTTCTAGTATATCTGTTTATGATTACACCTTAAAAACCACCGTTGGGTATGCGGTGTGACAAAGTTGTTTAGTATTCGATGGTCTTGCGCAGAATGATTCAATTCCATTTTGACACCAGTTCCTCGGTTCGATTCTTTAGTTGCACTGTTGTTCCAATCGTGTATCTGGATTACCACAATGTTAGATAGAGGTTTGCGACTAAGGTAACTCTGTAGGTGAGTTTATGTTAGCACGCACTTTCTTCGAGTTACAGGTTGACCAGGCAACGTTATTTGTTCAAACCGTTTCACGTAGGCGGCTTTTAATGAGGGTAGCGTTGTACCGTAAGCTAGCGGCTAGCTCCTTCAGTTAAGGCTATGTTGTTTGGGTCAGATTATTCACGAATGGACCTCAGCGAATTACAATGGGTTCAGGAAACTGAACATCCTGTTCTGTTTTGCCAGGCACTGGGACCTAAACTTTTCATATAAAAATATTGTCCAGTCACAAAAGTGCCGGAGGGTTGGTGGTCAAAATAACATCGAGGAACACAAGACCATCGCCATCTCTACGAACACATCAGCACTCTGAAGAAGAAGCTCATCTGCTTAGTTGTCTTTTGAAAACAGTGACTGACTCATCACCTCTTCCGTGCAAACTGGTGTCATAAACAGGTGATGGATATTGGACAACAAAATTTTCCGGTTTTTACAGCCTAACGAATCATGCACGACACTGGTACTGTGTCGTTGGGGGGACGCGAGAAAATGGTTGGTCTGCACGAAGCATCTATTCTTGCACTGAACTGAGGGCACTGACGCGTTTCAGTGGTAATTTGCGTTCTCTGTTCTGGTTGAGAAAACGATGCCCGTCCCATCATTGAGTGCCTTTGGTCTTTGTTTGGAAGTCGTCTTTGTAGGCAGTTCCAAGTTATCCCAGTATGGGGCGAGATGGCTCAATGGTTAGACCGAAAGGTCGTGGTTCGAACCCGACCTTTGCGTCTCGACTTCTATCTAGGCTTTGGAGACCTGGTAGTACCCCAGCCCTCGTGCTTTCTTCGGGTGACATGGCAGCTAAGCACCGAAAAGGTGTTACAGCTGAACAATTATATTTATTTTTATCATCCCAATATGGAACGTCCTGGGGAATAGAAAATGGCCCTTATGCAGAGTCGTCTTGATATTGCAGGACTTTGTAGCAAAATGATCGTATTATCAACAACAAAAAATACGTCGACATCTTTAGTATGGGTCAAATGAACATTGAGACATCGTTTGCGCTACACACTCAACGTCTCAAACGGGAAGCTCATTCGAGTCTCATGTTATCATGTTCTTAGTTTGCAGTTGAGTGTTAAATGCTGCTTCGCTTTTCTGGCTTACTCTGATAGGTTTTTGCGACCTCATCCACAGGATAGAGTTCTGTCGTTTACAGTAAATATCTGTGTCTTGAATGAATTAGTATACATTGGTTTCTTCCAGCAGTAAAATATCGGTGTCATTCCTGGAGTTAGTGGTGATGGTTCCTCCGCAACCCCAGCTGGGTGTTAAACTAACAGTTGAATGTCAAACTGATGGTTAGGCCATCAGCTCTAATGCCCGGCTGTGTTCTCATTATTATACTCATTATCGGTGGACACAGATGCGGCAATTTGAGCTAACGGATCACCTTCAAACTGCTTATAGCTGAACACAACTCACTCTGAAGAACGCACATTCTTGGAACAAATCCTTTTGGATGTAGGTAGAGTTGTTCTGGTCTGCTGGCTTTCGCTCGTTGGAGGGATTGTTCGTAGTTGGTAATTACATTTGTCTCCCTCTGAAGAAATCGCCCATCCACTGCCTACTATCGCTTGATATTCGTTAGAGGAAATTGGCAAACATAAAGTTCACTTGATAACCTATAAAACAATGCACCATTGTGCCGGGTTTCATATTTTTACTTCTCTCTGTACGGATTCAAGCTAGTTGTGGCTGAGGAATTACCTTCACTGTCCGAATACCCATGAACCTACATGCCTAGCAGTACAAATCTGGCTGGTTACGGGATGTATTTGGAGCAATCGGTTAATTTGCATCAGAATACACACACGCACATCAAACGTCAGCCGGTTGCTACCTCTTCGGACACGGTGGGGAAAATGTGTTTTTCCCTATTAGTGTTTCGTTAGAGTCCTCAACAGAATATTAGCTGTCGCGAAAGTGAAGCTTTTGCCAATAGCCTATCGAATCAATTTCGGAAGTGCGCCACGTATTGTAACTGGTTCTTATCACCCGCGTATTGTCTACCAGTTCATCTTTATTTACGCCGTACTAAAATTGGCAAAACTATTAGAAGACTAGGTGAGCGAATTTACGACCGTCTGCCAAATTACTTGACGCGAGGCCGACGCGGCAGAATATCCTTGCGCTATCCTCATCCATCCTACAGCAGATCCAAGTTATGGGTCACCGATTTGACCGGGAACCATCACCCCAAGTACGATTGCATAACAGAAACCCGAAATTTGCATTCAGCGAAGTTGTGCTGATTTGTGAAAATCAATTTAAACTGTATGCATAAAAGCCTTTGAGGCAGGTGATTGAACTGCCTTATGGGTAAGGTCTGATTTTGATCGAATGTTAGGTTTCCACTCATCCCGTTTGATGACATCCATGTATGGACGCGGACTGACTGCCTTTAGTAGTGTGGCTGAGGAAATTTATACCAAGGCTTTATTGGTACAACTATGTGGGACATTTCCCTGTGTTGTCTTGGCCATTCTGAAAGGTGACCTAACTCACTAAGAGGCTGATTGTTTTTTACCAGCCGGGAGTCGAATTGGTTGACGTGACATTTTTCGTAAACGTGGTGCGTTATTCCTTATGTTCTTGTTTTTGCTATTCCATTCAGAGCCATTCGTTATGTGTACAACGCATTTCGGGATGCTCGGCAATATACTGTCGAGTTTGGCGTTTTCCGTCCATCAGACCATTTCGAAGATTCTCCTGATCTAGTGACTAGAAAAGTTTATGAACCCTCTACCCTCCCAGTCCGTTCTTCCCACGCAAAACGGTCGTCTGCCGTGTTCCTTCCATCCGCAACCGTCGCCGAGTCTGCCCTGGAGAGACACCAACCACGTCGCAAACCATCTTCCTCCATACCTACCCATTCTCCGTACATTCTCGACGTACATGGAGGTCGTACTGAGTGTAAGTGCTATCGGTAACTAGTGGATCAATGGCGCTTAATGCGGCTAATCCACGTTGTATTTCAGTATGGATCAATTGTCTGCTTTCCCTTCCCCACTCTTGACTACGACTGCAGCCCACGTGATGTGGCGAGCATCCTGCATATTGCGTTGATCACTTTTATTCGACAGTCATCTGTTCCAATAGCAGATACCTCGTTCCCCCTGGGTTTTGTCGCACCATTAACTGTTAGCTGGTGTTCTATCTCGAAGTTGGTTCCCAATCATCTGCAGTACGGGTGGACCACTCTGAACGGAACGATAAACATTCTTTTGCCTCAGCATGGGCAGAGAGGGTCAAGATCACTTAAGTGTTAATACGATCAGTCAAAGCATTCCAAAAGCAAGGAACCTATTAGGAAGAACTTAACGAAGAAAAATTGAATAGTTGAATTCACATAAATATTCAGTCAATTTACTCCGTCTGTTTCGTGGGTTTGTTCCGATGTCGTCTTACTTCCTCTTTCAAAAATTTCACTTCTCTGTATATATTTATGGGATTTGTTTCAGAAGCAAATTTTCATGCTCACCCATACCATCCGTAGTTCTGGCGAAGTTCAATCGTTTGCACACCAACCTGATTTTAACGGGGAACTCAAATAAGTCCTAGCTGAATCTCCCGTTTATATTATTCAACTGAATGTGCCACGCAAAGGCAGTTTCATGTTTCAGCTGGTACGATATTCGTGATATATTTTCTTGAAGGAACACTACTCATATGTTTGTTAAAAACCCTTCGACAGTCCACGACCGGTTTCGCTCTTCTTGGGGCTCATGATGTAGGCGCGATCCCCAAGTTTCCATCAATCTTGTGTTTTGCTTGAAACTAAATTGTACGAAGTTCGCGAAATGCACTCGTCTGTATTCCGTTTTAGCACATTAGGTTGAAGACTGTCATGAGCTAGAGATTCAATCGGGATTAAGTTGAGTCTCCCATTAAAACCAAATGGGTGTGCAAATGAGTGCATTTAGCGAATTGCTTGTTGCTGGGCCTCATTGGCTCCTTATCGCATTTGCGCAGTAAACAGTAACATGCAGTCCCTGCGGCACTTACTAACTGTCTGCCTATTTAACGGCGGATAAAGTGCTTTGATGGTGCTCGTGTTTTAGATCAAGTGTGGCACATTTTTGTAGTGCTATTTAAGACGCCATTTAGACCCTATGTTTTCAAACGTTTGCGGCCGCTCTCACTTGTTTCACAATGAAGTTTAAGGAATATCCCCAAGAGAGCATGGTGATCGTTGGTATAAGATACTAGACCAGCGTCTGTTCCGAGTTCACATGCCCAGGACAATCTCATGTACTTTCCTGACTTGTTCTTCTTTTTTGAGGATGTTGTGTGAAGAAATAAGTGCATAGTCGCCACTCCTGTTTGTGCATATAACCCGAGTATTCTAGTCTGCTGAATGACTGCACATATTCAAAAGAACAGCCACCATCTCCACTCTTTTCGGCTGTTTGCGCTGTTTGTCGTGTTCTGTTTCGCAACTGCTTACAGATGCCAGCAGAAACAACATATCCGTTTGTGGTCTTTGTTTTCTCAGCTGGCGTGTACCACTGTGTAAATAGCACACACGCGTACATGGACATCGATTGCACTCACACAAAACTGTTGCATAAGTTTGGCCGGTATATGCACGTGCGAAATATGTGTTTTGTGTTCTCTTACATGAACCAACTCCGCATCCGTCGCTTTCACCGTGGTCTGTAACCTCAAGACACGATTAACATGCATCCACCACTCAGGTACACCGCCGCTGTCGTGGTCTGAGTGTAGTCGTGTGAATGTTCTGTTCTTTATAACGATGGATCAGTTTACGAGATGTGTGTCTGTGGAGTGTGAGGCGGTGCGTGTGTGAGTGCGCACTATGCTGCGATGCATGTCTACCTGGACCATCTGATTCTTTTGAGCATAGGACCACATAGTCCACAGTCCCTACTTGTCTGTTTCTCCGTCCAGTTAGGTTTGACTCGAGAACCACAACAAATTGGAAAAGTTGGCATAGTTGTCCATCGAAAACTTGATTTCGATTTAACTGATGCTGATGGCTGCCACTTAATCGTTTGTGAAATTGCTTATGGTGTATGCGTAGCAGCAGCGCCATACACCAGGGAAGCATCAGTGTTGGACATTGATATGCTTTCGATGATGACGATGATGTGCATAGCGGTAATGTTCTCCTTACCTTGCCCTATTTGGTTCAGTATCCAACGTTATGTGGAATATTTTCAGTAGTTGGCAACAGTTCTGTGTTCATACTGCACATACACAGTGATTTATGTCAAAAGTTAACTGCCAAAGACACTGGGAATGGTAACTCGACGAAACAATGCCTCCAAGATTGGGACGAAATTCGCTCTTTTCCCCATGAGATTACAGATGGAGCAAACGGTAGCTTGTTTATTCACTTGTGCATCGTGTTTTTTGGACATTTTTTCACCGGAGATGGTGGCTAACTGAACTGTACAGTTGTCGCCCTCTGGAATGAGTATTCCTCAGAAGACACCACTTTATTTGTCCACTCCCGGAGATGACAACTGTTGGTAGTTAGCTCTGTGGGGGATGGCATTGATGTCATATTCATAAATTTTTCATTCGCTCATCCAGCTGCTAGTCTAGTGTCTCATAAGGACCCGTCTGCTTCAATGCAAACAACCCGGAGATTCAGCGTCAACGGCTGATCCGAGAAGGTTGTGTGTGAGCCTGGTCTCAAACTTCGTGACTATCATCCCAACTCTTCTGTTTAGTTTTATCATTTACATTCTCCTCGAATATTAGTTTCCCTCCTCCACAAACGTGGATTGTATGAAGCCTGGCACAGGACTAATTGTTTCTCGTTATCTTCTTCCCAACAATGTCTTTTAGCAAAGCTTTTCACAAAGGGAAACCATGCACCGCTGGTGGAGGTAGAGGAGAGAGAGGACCATCATAACAGGGCGATAACGTAGCTCGTTTGGGCTGCTCTTGTGTGTAGTATTAGATCGTCAACCGTAAACACTCGGATATAATTGTTGGTTAACGTCATATCTTCATATCCGCTTCAGTACGCCAGAAGTCTACGGAGCCCGTCGGCCAATCTTCCATTTCCCAACCAGGAGCACCATCCATAAGTGGTCCGTTACTTTCCAAACCAGAGGTCAAGTTCACTAAAGATGATGACTTCACAGTGCACCGATTGTCTCGTTCCATTGCTGATCAGGGCCAATGCTCTGGCATACCAAATATCCAAGGTGCAGCATCTGCTGAAACTGGCACTGCGGACTCTTTTGGGTCACATCAGAGAACTTTCAGTGGGGTACGTTTCCAGCTCTCCATTGGTTTCCAACCCAACTTATCCGTACTGTAGAATTGCGTTCGCCCCGATTACAGTATTGTATCAATTAACTCCCGCTTTGTTGTCTTGGGTCTGAAGCCAAACATCCCGATTCGAAATACGAATCATTCGCCTGTGTGTTTCTCAGTGATCAGGACTGACTGTTCTCACAGAAGCGAAGGGACCGCGCTGAACTAACAAACCGCATTCCCACCCCGCCATTACATTCGGTGGAGTATGGTAGTATTAACCTAGCTTTCAGGCGATGTGGCGAGGACTGGGCGTGGTCGGATGAGCATGTAAGACCGTTAGCTTCAGTCTTTTTCCACATGAGCAGAATACTATTGTGGAAAAGTATGAGTGCCTCAGATTACTACAGATTCCTTTGATCATGTCCATTCTCCCGGATGTCTCTCCCATCCCCATTTGCTTCTCCTAATCGATTTCATTGTGTCTTACCACAATATACACGTGTCCTCCTGCAACTGAGCGGCGAGTTATACCTGAAAAATCAGAATAGGCCTATAGAATCCATTCCAGTTTGTCTCAGCAGAGGCGACTGTCATCATCATCAAAGACAGCAACATCAGTGTTGACACTGATGCTTCACTGCCGTACAGAGGCGACTGTAGATGAGTGTGGATTTGTGTCCAGCACGCATCTGTCCCCTCTGTCTCGCGCAACACACTTAGAACCGGCCGCTGGAACCCTAGTATAAGGCAGAGTCTGACCAAATGACGTAAGTTGGACAGCGATATATATATATATATATATATATATATATATATATATATTATAGTGTTGTTACAGCCATACTGGGGGACTAATAAGCTGATAATACACACATAACTGGCCCGTTTTCAGGGATACCTCATTCAGCAATCCGCGTGTTGTGGGCCACTTTTCAGCTTCGGTTTTTCGTCGTATGAATCGAATGCCTAACTAAATGTTATACAACGAATCCGTATTGACACCAAATTCCAATGGGCCTTGTTCTGTTTTTCAACAGCCAGTAGTAGTTAAAATACCTGAGCCAACAGGGCAGCCCGAGCATGGGTCACACACTGTCACCCTGTTTCGTGCATGCTTTAAGTTGTTATAGTTTTTGTTAGCTTGTGGATTGCTTACTGAAAGGGCAGTTGAATCTCATGTAGCACATATAAAGTTCCCCCATTTCGTTCCAGTCTTAGTATATGTGCTGACAAAGCAAGTGCATTCCACGGGTCGCGTGAGAATCCATCACTCATGATTAATACCGCATTATCTGGTCATAATTCAGTTTAATCACACTGCTGATCGGCCACTCGTTACCGAATGAATGTTTAAAATCCCATCCGAGAGGTCGCGTGTTAGGATCTTTCTGCAATTTCATGAGGCGTGCGTCGCTAATGTTCCCAGGAGGCATTTTCCTAAGCTTTTCAGCGTCGGCGAACTTTTGAAGCGTGAATTCTAGATCTGGAACTTCAAAATCTCCTCACTACAACCAAATCACGAAAAGCTTACCTGAATTTCTCGTTCCGCCTGACCAAACTACACCTAAAGGATGTCGAAGCGCGATTCGGTTGAGTTTTCCGGATACCGTTTTCACTGAGTGTGCTGATGTTGAGGATGCGTAACCTCTCGAACTACCATTCATACTTTCTTATCTACGGAGGACCTGTACAGTGTTGCCTCATTTTCCACATCGTTAGAATGGACTTCTGCGCCTGTACTGAAAATCGTCCTGTAATTTGGCCCCCCTAGGTTTCTGTGGTCATACGTCCTGGTGAGTTGACCCACAGGTCATACTTTCGACTGGGCCACGCCTAATTCAACAGTGAATGTGTGGATGAACGAATTGCAGGATTGTGTGTAACTCATTTTTAGCCGCTTGCTCTGCAACTGACCCATCTGCTAGAGTGCTGGTTTGCATGGTACTATCACTGATAACGCCCTTGGTTGTGGTTCTTGTCTTGCAACCATACAACAATTCATACTTGCTTGTTCATGCCATCAGTTATTACAACCAGACCGTTTTACACTTTTCTTCCTTTTTACTTGTTGTTCCAAACCATGTCATTTCGTCTAACATCGCTTAGAGGTTTTCATGGAAAACGTGAACAATTGCGTGATGGTCTCATGCCTCACTGTGGTCATCGTAATGATTGAAGTCCATTTTACCGGAGAAACGATAGATTCAGCACCACAGGATCGAATTCAGCTGGCCAACATGAACCCCCTGTGTTCATGTTTGCCGTGTATGTGTTAATGGGTTACCTTGTACTGGGTGACAGTTTTCTTGCTCATTCTGGTGGTTCGATAAGCCTGGATAAGCCTGAAGCTGCATCGTACAACGGAGAAAGAGCGCTGAAAGTTGACCAACGGAAAAGACCATCCGGTAATTCAGATGCAATAGGCCTGTCTACCTCCAGTATCAATGGTGTTAAAGGAGCTAACGGGCAGCCTAGTTCAGAAACTCATTGCATTAAGTGTTGCACACTTATGCTGTGTGACTGGGACTCTTGGGTAGGATGTTTTATGCTGCTGAAGAAAATGGTAGGAACTTTAGAGGTCATTGTAAGACGAACGTACATAGTTCGCATTGGTCTGATTGCATGTAACTCGTCAGTGTTAGCTCCACGGTAGCATGTGACACTTGCATCTCATCACAAACAAACATGCTCCTCAGTTATATGGAAGAAAGATATTATGTGCCATTGGTGCCAATTACTCCACCCTTGTCACACTAGGTCCGTCGATGCTGCACAGTCTTCGATCGTCAGTGCAATTAGCGTATTTCAGTGGTCGCATGCTGTTTTTTTTCACAAATCTTCTGATTTCACGAGCTCTTTTTGATTGTCGTTGCATCAATTGTGCTGCACGACGCGACTACATGCCTCAGTGGTTGGATTTCTAAATAATCCGAATTTACTGCCTGATCTGATTATCTTTTGTTTTTTGTGTGTGATTGGTTTGATTTTTTGTGGCCTGCGATATTGCTTGACCGGGTTGTCCTAGTGAGAGGATCTGAGATCCTGAACCTCTTTACAAGTCCCGATTTATCCAATTTGTTATCTGAATTCGCAGGTTTCCTCTTTAAAAACGACGATCTGTTTCGAATTGACGTTCCCTAGTCAGACCACTCAACCTCACTTACTTAGTACAGTTAGTGATGTTTAGCTCCATACACTTCGTCCCCAATGGAAAAATCTAAACTTCTCATTCAATCCATTTACCAACATAGCACCGTAGTCTTTTGAAAGGAAAGCTGTTTTTGCCCCCTGGTTTGATTGCCTTTGGCTTAGATTTTCTTGCTTGGTAGAATTCTGTCCAGATAAACCAACACTGGAAACGTCAATTAGTAGCCGATTAGAATTCTGCCAAATAACGCCTGCACATACCGTCATGAAGAGGTTGAACTTTGCCGTGGTGTGATGGTTTGTTTGACTCCGCAACCTATTGAGCTGCAAAGGAGTGGGTGCGACATTCCCAGAGTCTACTATCAGGTTGGTCAATGGTTAGAGGGTGGACCAACACAGTCTCCTGACATTCCAGGTTGGGGGTTGGAACATGTGTGGTGACTTGTTCTTTAAAAATGCTAATGTACTTGCATTTCCTGCCAAACACCGCTGCCTTGCGGTCAGGTTTTTGAGCCGTAGGCTTGGGTCTAGTACCACACTCGTCCTCCTGTTTGGGTGCTCTAGCAGTATCCCAGCCTTCGTACAGCCATAACACCTACAACTAAGAATACCCAATACTGGTTGAGTTTACGTTTTTGTCACTGATGTGAAGGTCCAACGACATAATTCTCAGATACCTTAGTAATCCGCGGTGACAGCAATATACTCAACGGTTGTGGTTGTGCCTTTCCATGTCTCGGTAACCCAAACAATGGTACCTAATGAAATAAGACTATTTACTAGTTCGCCAGTTCAATTAGGACTGCTTATTGACTTGGTCAAATGACAAATGAAAAAGCTTGGTCTTTGTTATTATGGCGTGTGCATCCAAGCTGTACTTAGTCTGGTTGCCGAGTGTTCGATGTATCATCGTGTCGCGCTGTATCAGTACGGGCTTTGGGGTCCAGCTTGTCACATTGCTGACAAAAGCTGACGGATAAACTACGCTACAGGTGGACACTGTGTATCCAAGCGATTCCATTCAGAGTTTCTCTATCCTATCCGATTTGTAAACTGATGTAGGACATTGGAGCTGCAGAATGGTTTTCTCGTGGATGTCAGTTTGTTTATATTCGATCGCATTGTGCTCTTTTTATGCTCTTACTCTTGTCCTGCATGTCTAGAGAAAACATATTGTGAATCTACCTTCCTATAGGTCGTCCAGGCTTCTGTGTATCGAGATAGTTCCCTATGCAGTGCTCCCTCTATGTAGCGACCTTCTGGATCCTATGTGATACGACCACCTTTCAACTACGATCATCCTAGGGGGAAGGTACTGCGTCAGTAACATATTATTTTACTGACCCATGTCTGTTTACCGAACTTTTAAATGAACAATAAACTGTCGTACGTATCGATGACACCACTATGTAGCCACTTTTTCCTGGATCTCATGAGGCGTTCACTGCCGTTGATGCTTGAAACAGCCCTACTGGAGGTCGTTCAAAATAATTAGGTCATTTTTATCACGATGAAGCCCGTACTTCACTAGTACCAGCTTATGGTTTACTTTCTAGACCATGTTTAATAAAACCATTTCGTACGATACCATCTCGTTTTAGCGCACGGCCAAAGATGTCAATGCATTTAATACGCGTACCATAGGTCAAAAAATTTCTATCGACCTTGTCAAACTGGCCAAGGGTGGACTGGGATTCACCCTAACCAGCAGGGATACAAAAGTCAGTCCTCAGGCCAATGAACCAGTATACGTGAAGAAGATCCTTTCTACCGGTGCAGCTATCACTGACGGTCGCTTACTGGTAAGTTGTTCAGTTCTTTGTCTCTCTTATGCGATGACTGCGTCACATACTTGCGAACATGTTCCTCTTGCGTCGTAGGTTGTGTTTGAAAAAAAACTTTTAACAATAATGCAATCTACCGAAACAAAGATACCAATTTCTTAGGGCGGAGTTTTGCCTTTGTGTAGACTTACCGTAATGTATTTTTTTCTGAATGTCAGATTTACAGGACGTTGTTGACCAGACCAAGCTGCTTGATCTCTTCAAGTACGGTTCAATGCTTTTCGGAACTCTGTAGCCATGACTGTTCATTTCCTCAGTATCGTTGTATTAGTCATATGTCACAGGATTCCAGTGATTGACAGCAATACATGAGTGGTAAGCCCATCAATAATTAATCGACACTTTCTCCATGGTGCCTTCGGAGCAGTTGATCAACGATGGTCGCTTACCAAGCGTTTAAAACTTTTGCAACCTACGAAATTGCCTGTTTGGGTCGAATATAGGAGTTGAAGGCCCCACCCAGACGATTATTGAAAAACACAAACCGCTGGTTTTGCTTGTCAGTTGTTTTCTGTGCTGACGCGTTTGGCAGTTTGGTGTTAATTTTGACTGCACGCATATTCACGAAGCTGCGACCTGGGTGCTATTCTACCTTCCTGTACTCTGGAAACAGAAGTCACGGTACCCTCGAATCCGGTCGCTTGTCGGAGGCCAGTTTGTCATTGAAAATGTCGTCTTTATCGGACGAGCTGTAGCTGCTGAGGCATCCTTATGGGATGGGGAATCTTACCATATATGAATGACTGACATTGGGATGGGTTCATATTCCTGCCGTAGGTGAACCACTGATGCCTATTTTCAGGTAGCCGTAGACGGTTTGTGCGGAGCTTGATGTAGCACCTCGCCTAATCCCGTAGCGCCGATTCAGATCCGAGGGAATGGAATCGGCGGCCGAACGTGCAAAGGCTGGTGGTCAACTATCAGTCCGCACAAATCTGATATAACGAAGGGAAACAGTATCAGTTACCTGTTTATCAGTTTCGATCAATTTCTTGAGGTACCAACGTTTTATCACACCTCCTATACTTTGAAAATGTTCGTGGGTCGGCCCAACGGCGTACCGTTAAAGTGGTAATGATTGAGCTGGCGGTGTCGTATTAACCGTATTGTTAATGGTATTGTCGTCCTTCGAATGGCAATATGTCAGGCAGGTGCCGATTAGAAATGAGCAAAAATCTTCGTCTAGCAAAGTTATTTACCCAATCATTCATTTGCGTGTGATCCCTTTGAAATGTACTTCTGTTACTTGTTCCAGAAGTCTGGACTTGCTGGACTTGTAGACTCATCGGATAATTTAAATCATGTGCTTGGATTAGTTTGTACGGCATCGCGTGTAATACATTTACACCCAATTTCCATCCGATTAAGTGAGACTGAAGCGGTTGGAGGCATCAATTTATATATCTGATCTGGGTTCCATCGTAGACTACTAGGATTACAGCCGCAATTGAGGAATTGTTCTAGCCTCATAATTTCCAAACGACGAGAAACCTCTAGTGAGGAATCTTCATCAAACTCATGGTTTGTTGCATATATCAACTAAAACAGCAAGTTTCCGGTTCGGAACCCCGGAGCCAAGTACGCAAGTTGACTCACAGCCCAAATGGCTTAAGCAACGTTCCACTGTTCTGGTTCTGGTCACTTGGATTCATCGGGCAACGGAGAAACGAAGCGAGTTACTGTGCTATTGGTTGCTTCACTGTTTTTTCTTCTCCGCCTGCTTTAGAAGCGATTTCCGTAAATGGTTCCCACAGCAAGACTTTTTATTCATTGCATTGCCATCGTCTTATTTTATGGTCTGCTGAACGTTCTAGTAGATTTGACACCAGATCAGAGTAGACCCTTTGTCGGAAACACAAGTTTAGCCCATGATCTGGGATTGTGATTCTGATGGGATGCTTCTGAGGTGGGGTGATGCAGTGGGATTCCACTTTTGCAAACGTGATTTGATTCGACTGCCTGATGACTATATAGAGTTTTCAGAATTCCGCAGAACAGCTCTGATGCGCAATTTGATTGACTGTGATTACGTATGGGCGTATGCGACTATTTGCTCATCACGTAATCACTTAATACAGGAGCATGGAGTTTAATCCGAGTCACGCCCTGATAAACAACTGTCACTGTAGTGAATAGACGAGGCATCTTTCGATTCTTTTATTTTCAGATCGGGGATCGTCTTCTGACGGTGAACGGGGTAGAGGTGGAGAACTTGGAGGACGCCATATCTCACTTACGCTCAATTTCTCCAGGTCGCACAGTCGAGTTGGTTGTTTCGAGACAAGCCACAATTGCTGGCGATAGTAGGTCTTCTGATCGCAGATCCACTCGCAATAGTTCGGCTACTGGAGTGGAGTTACCCTGTCGCGTAAGTTGTTTTCTTCCCCACCCATTCTAATTTAGAGTCAGTGAAAAAGCCTCCAGATAGAACAGTCTTCCTCCTTTCTCTGCTCTTCGTTAGTTCATTCTACCCAGCAGCGAAAGGTTTTTTCAGGTACACCGTGTTCTGCCACATGCATCAATACGCAGGCCTTGGAATGCGATGAATTTCTGTAATTAGGTGGGGGCTCACGTGGTCCATAATCTATAGCTCAGGCCTGGTGCACAATGTGGATTTTCTAAGACTCTGCCAAACTTGCATAACTTGACCTATATGAACCTTGTTTGTTCCTCCTCGCTCGGTATTTTCCGTTGTCCCTGTTTAGAGTTAACGTAAACTGGATCCAAAAGCGTCCTCTGGGTGCAGATTCTCGTTGAGGAAGTTCACTTTGAAACTCAGAATTCATCTTGGCAGTGTTTGTATATTCACTGAATGCTTACCGGAGTATTTTTTTCATTCGCTGTCGATGGTGATCCGTGGAGTGACGTCCGAATAATCGATAACAAATACCAGCTCTGTGAAGTGTGGCAACTTTGTTACCAGCACGTCTTGCATTCTAGCCAACCAGTGAAAATTGTTCGTGTCCGTGTGTCTCAAACGCAGAGAACATAAAACCACTTACGGGACGCATCTGATCCTCAAGTGCTGATTGACCGACCTTTTGTATTCGAGTTACGTGGTATCATGGCTCTCCGCAACTTCCGCTTCAAGTTGTCTAGAGGTCGCGGTAATCCCTCGGTTTCCCTCATACTCCAAACCAGACGGATTAACCAGTAAGGTGTTTACCAGAATGTTTCGTCTGACAGGTTGTGCTACAATGTATTCGGGCATTCTGTGAGCATATACAGCTTCGCTGTTCTCCAACGAAAGTGGCAACTTACGTGTTATCCCTTCATCATCTCAAATGGGTCGTTATTCTGTTCATAGTGGGAACATAACTCATCAATGAGAACATCAACGAGAAATCATCTTGATGCCATTTTCCAACCCCTCAGTGTGCAAGGCCGTCTTAGAATTTCTGTACGATCAGAACTGGAATACGACGCATACGAACTCTCGGAGGAGTGGTGTTTGCCATTGCCACTATTGTGACTTTTAAAAAAAAAGTTTAGTAACTTGCCTAGTAAGGCAAGCTAATTTCTTTCAGTTCATTTTGACAGCTGTGAACCACTCAGATGGTTGAAGTCACCGCAGCACATGGTAACGTCTAAACGTTTATTATTTATTGGTCTGTGCTCAAGAATAATTTAAAAACAACTAGATCTCCAAAAATTCCTACGATGGCACGTGTTCTGCTCCGTTGGTCCTCAAGCATGCAAGTGTCGAGTAAAAGCCTTACCGTCTGAACGTCCTCCTTAGTTTTCGTCCGTCGAGCTGCTGGGATTCTTGAAATTACGTGGGGAAAATTAGATTCCTACCTAAACTATAGCTTGTGGTTGGATTTTATAGGTGGCACTAAAGGTCCCGTTTTGACTGGAGGCTCTATCTAGTTGGGCTTGGCTGTACAACCTTGTGAACCGAACCCTGTTCTGTTAGTCGTTTTTGGCTTTTGTATATTTCCAAGGCTCTAATCCAAATCGGAGGGAAACAACTTCAGTCGCGTTGTTCTCTTCTACGGATGCGTGTGCAAAATGAAGTCTCCGGTGCCCGCTCGAAAGCTTGTTTTCAAAACAACCGGTTTCAAGTTTTCCATTTCTCTTATTGCTTTTCGCGTATAGGATAATTTCACCTGCACATGCATGGTCTGCGCTTGTCAGTATCAAGAATGTACTCACCGAACACTGATCTTTTGTTTTGTTCGATGGTATTTTCAATTTTTCTTATGCACCTTATCCGGCCAAATGATTTTCCCATCTCTTTGCTGCATCTTCTAGCCGTTCCGCTCACTGACCTTCGAGTTTTATCTTCCGTCATTGGAGGAATCGAAAGGCGAACCGCCGCATCTTGGTGTTAATTTTAAGTGGGCTTTACATCCTCCCGGCTGCGACGATTCAAACCCATCTTATGCTGAAATACCAGGTCTCTATGTTGACAGTCTTCTCTCCGATGGTCTGATAACCCAGTATGGACGCAAAACTCTGCTACCCGGGGATAAGCTTGTCGGATTGAACGGCGAAAACTTGGAAGGCGAGAGTTGCAAGGTGGGTTTTTATCGTATACTATTGTTGTCACATGTCTTTTTCTCCAACTTGACTTTAATGGATCTGTTTTAGCGACACAAAGTGCAACTATTTCGCACTTGTTAGGAATCGTCTGCGTAAGGTGGTATTTGACGTGAGAATTGCGGTTAAGCCAACACACTATGCTGGCTCCCATTGTCATGTTTCGTCACCCTAGGTTTTCCGCACAAATAATGGAAGTGCCTGTCTGAAAGACTGGCAGTAGTCTCTTTTCCCACTTCGCTGTTCCCCCCACTGCAAGTCTTCTTTCAAATAAACTGACATGGTTATGCGGCCGTTCAGGCACCAGTGTAGTTATAGCTCACAATTAAATAGGACCTAGCCGCATCAATCCTTAATTTGTGCTGTTCACGTCATGTGTTCTGGTGCTGACTGGCTCCCCAACCAACGAATTCGCAGTGCATTTTAACCACGTTAGTGATCGGCGTCTCTGAGTTCAATGACAGAGTGGTGGACTAATTACTGGAAGGTCACAGGCCCAGATTCTTTTGAAGACTCACGAGATACGCGCTGCTGCAGGGATGAAACAACTGCAAGGTTCTTATTTTGCACAATCAGTATACATGAACTTCACTCGTAGGATGAAATTCATACTATATCTGTTGTTTTCTGGCTTCCAGACGAAAACTGTAAGAGTTGAAATGTCCTGCTTGATTGACCGTGCCGCGGTCAAACTACAAACAAAAACGGTCATGATCTCACTGAGAAAATGGTAGAACTTTTTATTGTCAAAGCATTGCAAAGCCGATACAGGAGGAGACCTTCCCAGAAAACCGTTGATACCTCCTGTTCACATCGAACTATATTATTCCTGGAGAGTCCTTCGTATAAAAACAGACTCATTAGGACTGCTTTTTTCAGTTCCCTAACTCCCGTGCGCCGTTCACATGCACTTGTTTGGAACCTTTTTTAAGGGTAGAAATCAAGTAAACTTGCCGTCCATCAACTTCTGATGACACTAGTTGGCATGGATGGAGTTGTAGGGAATAGTGCGAATTTCACTGTTTCTGTGGAAATAGATATCCCCTGGGAAACGTGCCCAAAAACCTATCTGTCGAACGTTTTGTTCGTACTATGATATTGCAAACAGTTCTTTTATGGCCTCAGCTTGGTTGAATAAGATTATTGAGGCAGCAATTCGATGACATTTAGGTTGTCGTAGGCTAAGAACACAGTTGGCCAGTCAAACAAAAATACTGGAAATGCTTTGGTCGTTATTTGAAGGCGCATATTAGCAAGCTGAGAAGCGACAGGGGGAAATTGGCGTGCTAAATTCCGAATACCATGGAAAACTGGTGCAATTGTGACGCACTTGTTTGACACCCCTGACTCTGTGCCAGCAAACAATTTGTGTTAACGTTAAGTCTGCTGCGGCCATCCATACGTACATTTCAACACCAATCGACAGTTATTGCCGTTTGACACCATATATTTATCTTAAAAGAAGTTCAGCTTTAGCAGCTGGGGTGTGTCGGTCTTCGCTTGACATGTTTTTTTCTTGCTCACAGAGGGAGTCTTACTTGGGGGGAATGAAATTGGGTGAGATTAGGGGGCTAATCCTACCTGGTGAGCTCTAAGAAGGCGAAACCGGTAACTGGCTCTGCAGAATTTTGATCGATCTTACCTGTGATGTCACATGGAAGAACAATAAGAGAGTTTGCACACAGTGCTACTTTATTAATGTAAATTGATTCATCTCAGCATGATCACGTGTATACATTGTGGTGCAGTACGTATGATACCCATGAGACTCATTGTTATCCGACAGTGTGCAATGGAAACCAGGTTTCCCTTTCGGTAGAAATAAGGTGGTCATTTTTACTGACGAAGTTAGGTCTGTGGTTCAAAATTAGAAAAGAGCAAGGGATAAGGAATCTCGCCGGCCAACGCAGGAAAATGGTCTTGAAGTCCACTCTAGAGGGCGAGATAGCTCAATTGTTAGAGCTGTAGGTCCGTGGTTCGAACCCTACCTCCACATCTCGACTTGTCCTGTCTAGGCCTGGGCAACCTGGCAGTATCCCAGCCTTCGTGCTTTCTTCGGGTGGCATGGCAGCTAGGCACGGCAAGAGTGTCACAGTTGAACGATTACCTATTTTTATCCACTCTGATTATCGGATGGTTGGGTATTTTCCACTTTTCCGACCGGTGTTCTATAGTGCCAGTTAAATCGGTCAAACCTTTTGGAACTTATCGCTGATGGATGTGCGTCTAATAGGCGGGAGACAGTTGGAGCATTCGTGACCAAGTTTTTACCAAAGCGAATCTCGGAAAGTTCGTTGTGAGTGGATTCATCCGCAAGCTCATTGAAAGAGTCCGAATATGGTGGCGCGATAGGTTTTCAGAAGTGACACTTCATTTATTTGTGATCTTTATGCGGTTTGACTCTACTAGAAACGGCCTCAGGAACACGCGAGATTCTGCAATATTGCGTGCTTTATTGCGAATTCCGTGGCAATCGTCAACTTCCTGCATTGCAAAGCTGTACCTTCAAATTTTTGTTCTCCACTCAGTACTCAGAGTCGAAGGCTGTTTTTAGTCAAGCAGATAATTTACAGTCATTCTAAGATATATGCTCCAGGAATGGCCTCATTGTCTCTTGACAAATGAACCGGGGTTCAGAATAGTGTGCTGAGCACCGGACAGCCGAAAAACTCAACTGATAGCACGGGGGAGTCTTTTAAGCTGCTGAAAATTGTCTTACATAGGAATCTTTTGCTAATTTAATGAATGGATTTTCGTGTCATTGTGTTCCGCGGAGCAGTTGATAAATAAATAAACCAGGCACCATGGTTCCCCTCTGAAGAAAAAAAACATTCCCGTGAGCAAACGACATCCTCTGGTCCCTACGGAGCGAGATGGCTCAGTGGTTAGAGCGCGAATTTACTGACCGGCAGGTCCGTGGTTCCAACCCGACTTCTGGCTCTCGACTTCCTCTGTCTAGGCTTGGACAACCTGGCAGTATCCCAGCCCTCGTGCTTTCTTCGGGTGGCATGGCAGCTAGGCACCGAAAGAGTCTTACAGCTGAACGGTTCGGTTATTTATCTCATCTGGTCCCCAAATTCACACCATCCAATCCAATATGGAGAGGACGATCGAAGAATTGTGCTTACCGCGCATTGTTTTGGTCACCTGAATCGTCCAGGCTTGGCAAATATCATCTGAGTGAACCTTATTTTTCAGTTGACGAGACGGAAATAAACTCGGCTTCAAGGTGTGTGTGTGTCTCACCCGGCAGTGAATGCCAATTGAAAAGCATATCCGTATCTGATCTGATTTTAACTGGCTGTACCTACAATGCAAAGACCGACGATCAGTTTCGATACGAACTGAGCTGTGCTGTTGTCACAATTCAGTTCCTAAAAAACAGGAATAATAATAAGCAACGTCAGTTTTACGTCCTTCGGATGCCACAACTAACTGAACAACTGACGCTTCAAGATGATTCCGTTTTGCTGACATTGGTCACAGGTCACGAGACGGAAGGCACGGTGTAAAGTAACTATGTCTATTGATTACTTATGTACACTGTGCTGATAAAGGTAAGTTCCACAAAGTCAGCTTGCTGATGACGGTTGGGTTTGGGAAACTCGCTGTCTAGGTGACGATCCAGCGTTAAATACAGTTAGTGCGGTTAGTGCCATTCACTACGTGCGAATGTTCGCATTCACTTCATTTTCCCTGGTTCAGTCAGCGTAGAACAAATGAAACAAAGTTGATAAGGTAAACAATCCTGGGTACATCAGCCCATTGCACCTATTTCTGGTCAAAATCAAGCATCTTTTAGAGAGAATCCTTCACTAAAGGGAACGATTTGCCTTAATCCCATGTGTGTATCATCCAAAAAAAGAATTCGCTATTTCTTATGGTAGGATTGTCAATACGTGCAATCAAATTTTGGACAGCTTTTACAACTGTTTTGAATTCACCGTACCGTTTCCTCGCTTCTCCCGGAGGGAAACGTTGGATTTTAACCGAGAAGCAACCGTAGACCGTACCTTCGTACTTCCATTCACCTCAGCGTCGCTCCTGAGCATCTTCGCACTTTTGTGATAGAACTGAGATGATGATGATTTGTCGCTATGCAAATTTTCGCTAAGGATGCGAGTACGCTATTTTCACTTCCTGGAATGTTTGAAATTTGGCGGAGAACCTAGTCTGCTCAGACCTCTTGAAACTACACTCTCCAATTGATTGAATACACTCTTCAGCTGTTTACTTTGTCGTGAAGTATCTTTCGTAGTTATTTGGACCACGACCGATGAATCTTATCCTCCTCCTCCTCTTCCTCATCATAATCACGCGAATGACAATCGCATAAATGTTCGTATCGTTAGATGATGCTGGACGGATGTTTTCGTTTTCCAGGTAATTGCCTCCCGAATCAAGCAAGTGCTATCCGGTGCCACATTGGAAGTTCCATCACCCTTGGTTGAGGGTCGAAATACTCGCCGGAGGTTCAGTCTGACGATTCATCGGTACAATGGACTAGATCGTGTCTCTTCGAGCTCTCGGTCACCGCACAAGTGAGTAACAAAGAGGTAACCTTCCTTCCCATTCAAGCCCTTCGACCAGTTTATCGCCTTTTCGTAAGTGTCAAGCTACAGCTACCCGTTTAGTATTAGATACTGATCGATTCTGTTCTTAACAGTGCCGTCCTTTATGTAGCATTTTCTGAGTCAACATTTTCTATCATTCACTTTGGCTCATTGACTTTTGTCAGCTATAAGCAGCTTCGCAAACATGCTGTGGTTTCAGCAATTCATGCTTCTTGCACAAATGACTGTAGGGTGGGTAAGAGGCAACTGTTTATATTACGGGGTTGTCTAGTCACGTTATGGAAGATGGGTATCAATTTGTGGTTGAATGGCTTTGTAATTCTACTGGGATAGAGAGATTACGGTTGATGAACACCAAAAGCAATCGTTTTATGCGGACCCGCCGTTTTATACGCGATTTCAGGGTACCGAGCGATCGAGGAATATTTACCGTGGATTAGATCGCTTTTTCCAGCCCATAGTGACAAAGCTATTGCATTTGACAATGGGAGGTAAATGCTCATAGGAGATTGTAAGCGGAAGCAAGATTACCCTGTTGTATGCATAGGTCATCTCCGTACCACCCTCCAGCTACCTGTTGTTAGCCAGAACACCTCACTTAAAACATAACACCTGTGTAGTTCTTTCTGGGGAGAAATGAGTTAGACTACTGAGACTACTACACCTATCCCTTTCCGGGGAAACCACCTCACTGGATCAACCGAAAGAAGTTCGTTCTGCAAGAAGGCCTGTTTTGAAGAAAACTCCACTGTCCAGAATCTCCTTAGAAAACCAAGTGAGAGTAGTCTGTTCTGGTGGCCAGCCGCTCCAAGGGAGGCCAGATGCATTCGTTCGTTACCTTATCCAGAACCGTTTTCCTGAAGACTTGCGCTTCTCAATCGGCTATTACGGCATGCAGTTTACTTATCTTGACAGACTGTTTTGTCTGTACTTTACGTGTCCACTTTTGATATTTAACATTCCAATTTAACCAATTTCATACAGGAGCAGGTCGTCCATCGTCTTTGAAGAACCAGAGGATGAGTCGGGTGCGATTCACTCAAGTACGATCCACTGGTCGGATACACGGCGTCGCCGAATTTCGAGAGCCGAACAGGGTCTAGAGTGTTCAGGAGAATCAGATAAGACACGATATCCATCAACCCCTCCAAGACTGCTTGAAAATCCTCATTTCCAACGCGAAGGCCTCGGACGTCGAAGTGTCTCTGAAAAACGCCATGCACACGTTGACGCCACACAGTTTTCTTTCTTCCAGACCAACATCTTGCCTAATCGATACAAAATGCCTGAAGGTTAGTCGTTCAATTCCATCTGTTTTCATCCATTCAGGAGCAGGTGGGATATATCTTTGGGAACTGATACTTATCTTGACATCCTACTGACAGTCTGTGCATTCATGAGTGTTTGTTTTCTCTGTGAATGCTGTTCCAATACCGTCATTCGTACCACCTTTTCACTTGTTTTGGTGCACATTCGCATCATATGCAATGCCTTAGGAATGTCTCCATATGTATGGAAAGCCTAACGGAACCGTGAAAAGCCCTACCAGAACATGGGGATCTATTCTAACAGGAAAATGATAAAAAGTGCACTATACCATATCCCACAAAAACGAACGAGATGATGGTTTGGGGTGCTTGCATATCGTCACCATTGATCAGGGGAATTATTCAAGATGCGTGCTTTATGCGTCTTTTTCCCTATCCCATTTTATTAAGGATGGAGCTTGAGCGTTGAAGTTGGGCGACAAATTTCCAGAAATGTTCGTTTGTTCATGCTTGGTTATCGCAGCTCAACCTCAAACCTCGAAGGCGTCTTTCAGTTGGCTCGCACTACAGTAGAACTTAAGGGGGCATCACAAGAATGCTGTATGCTTCGCCTTTGGTCGACTGGTGTGTATGCTCAAAGCTCAACGAGTGTTCTTTTTTGCAATTTAGCCGTAGACTTTTAATTGATGGTTTGTAATATGACTGAATTAGCAGGGTCAACGTATGCTCTCAGCAGTGTTGTAATTTCCCCTGTTCCGTCTCGTTTGCTCTGGGAACTCCCATAGAAGCGACATCTTGATTCATACATCGCATAATCAACCAAGCTTCTGAAGCCAAGTGAACCGTATTGTTCACAGCTGTCAATGCGTAATACTTCTGGCCAGCCTTGTTTACTTTCTCTTGTACAGATTGGCTTAAGAGACGCCAGTCTTTCATATGAGATGTGGTTTTCGCATAAAATGCTCTTGAACAAAATTGAAGAGTTTGCCAGGACGAACGTAGGACGTGAAAGAATACTTCGTCAATGCAACATCTGATTAAAGACCAAGTTGGTCCACCATCAAGGAGAGGATTAGGGCGAAGCGCATTTCCGTTCACACTTGTTCCACCTAACTTCTCCGTGGAATTCTGTGAACGGATCAATGCCCCTGAAGAGCATATTCGAATCCTTAACGTGTAACTTTATGTGAATAGAACGAGGTTAGTAGTACCCACTCTATATTAATAGTTATGGGTAGCAGACAGATCTCACTGTCGTCGGAGTGAGTACCGCCACCCAAGCCTTTAGGAATCTGATGTGGTTCGGTGTGGGTTGCCGTTCGTGGCCGAAAGGTTAAGTGTTCAAACTACTATCCAGGAGGTCGCAGGTTCGAGACTCTCCGGAGTTTAAGTGAGTTGCGCACTGTTGATGATTCCCAATAAGGATGAAGCAGCCGTACAGTGCTTCTCGGCTTTTCAGCATAGACTGGCTTCACTTACAGGACCAAATCTCCACAAAAATTCCCAAATCTCCTCACACTACCAACAGTAATCCTACCATTTAATGGACGCGCGACACTGTCCTTCCAATCCAGAGGGAGGGGCTGAGAGAAACAATTCTAAGGTATGATCTTGCCCAGGTGCGTGGCTGGCCTGACTTAAGCCGGATCAAATGGCTACTGTCCAAAAAAGCTCCAAGGCTGTGTGCGGTCAGTCTAAAGCATGGTCTCCTGAGACCATGTCCTACAGACCTGATGTCTCGGGGGTAGTATAACAACCCATGCTGAGTCCTCTCTCTTGCAGGTAAACTGTAAGTGCTCACGTTTTCTTACCAGACCGTTGGCTCTCTCCTTGTGGCCAGGTGTTCTCAGACGCCATTGTTTTGGGACTGTAAACGCCAACGGTGACCGACTTATCAGTCCACGTTATCTACGCACTTGCAATTACCAGTACGAGATTGTGCGTCGAACAGCAACACATTACCACATGGACACACCCACGCAGCGGCCATTCTCATCTATTCTACTACTTTATCGTTTGCCAGCTAGGTGTTCGGGAGGTGTGCATCACACGGGTGAGGCGAAGAGTTGGCTGAAAATAGACCACCAGCTTGCCCGAACTAAGCTTGAAATCCGGCATCGTAAGCCACACTGCGCCAGCTGCACCAGTGAGAACATAAAGAATGTGTAAACCGTTTCAGAGATATGAAAATCAGGTTGGTGTGTCGGCATCTAGTGGCCTATTAATCGAGAGCCTTCAGTTCTTCCACAACACTGGTAAATCTAGATAATGACGACAGCAGTTAACCGAATCGGGCAACTGCGTCCGAGACTCCATGAGTGGTTTGTCGACAACAGTCAACATGTAAAACAGTTTGTAGCCGGAAAGAACAAAGCGCTTGTCCATTCTATTGCCCATCCAAACGGGGAGGTCAAGAAACAGCGGCTGAATGATGGTGGCTGTTACACGCACCCGGTATATAGTTTTCAGGCTTGCCTAGCATTGTCCGGTTAGCTTCGGATACTTAATGAGAACGATACGAGATATGTCCACACTGCAGTACTTCTCCAAAGAGACGCTCCTGAAGAGAAATCATCACTCTGATCTCTTTCAGAGGATAGAGCGTACTTTCTTCTGGAGTAATGTCTTCAACCCAACATCAGTGTATCAGGTCGTTGAAATTTGCAAAAAGTGCAGAACAATGCACAAATCTTTTGACGGACAATTCGGTTGAGTTGGTCTGTTATTGCCCACCTGGTACAGCTCATTCTAAATTTCTCCTCTCTCGAGGTTATGACTGTTGCTTTAAGGTGAGTTACTTGGTTGATTGATTACCGGATAGCTTTGTTCCTGTGTGCTGCATCTTTTTCCACCTCGTTCCTCACGGGAAACCTATTAGAATCTTAATTTATTTCTATTTGAGGAATGCGAGTAATATCGGTATCCCATATGAGCACCAACTAGTACCAGAAACCTACGAAATTTTGCGTGCCTATCCCACGAATCATCCTAATATATAATGGCTACATTACTTTTCCCGTCGTTGGTTTAGACAGTCCTAAGTTCGCGTTTTCAGTGTTTGTATTTCGCAACAGAAGCTTTCAGCATTCTGTGGACTTTCCAGAAAGCTGGATATTTTCTCCCTAGAGCTGGTGAATTCTGTAGAAATTCGGAGGGAAATGTTCGGTGTGCACTCTTTTGGCGGAGTGGTTTCTCTTCAGGGGGTGGGTCTTTCTTGTTATTGGAATTACTGCATTTCTGAGTTTGTGCGAATGCGTGTGAACCCGAATCTGCACCTATGAGTACCCAAGAAGAGGCTAGAGGACCTCGGGTATTTTTTCAAGCTTACTCTGTGTCCGGAACAGAGGTTTTCCTTTGGTGTCGCTCTTTGTAAGGCTGTACAGTTCATTGGAAAGATCGCAAGCGACGTGCACATAACGTGATTTTTTCTTGATACGCCATTGTCCCCTGTTATTCAATCAACCATTTGTATGGTTATTCTTCCATTGAACACACCATCTCTTATTTTGTGTTCAAGAGGTTGACAAGCAATACTCCACAATGCCTACTGCACGAAGGCTGAAACTCTACAAGGAACGAATGGCTGCAGCGGCCGCTGCTGGTGGTAGTGGTCCAGTGAAAGCCATGTACGCACCGGAAGCGCCTGAAGAAGATTTGGCTCCGACAATTCCGCCAAAATCCAAAGCTGACAAAAAGTCCTCTTCTCACCGAGGTAAACATTTTAGTTTACTTAATCTCCTGCCCGCCTTGGTTGTTAAGCGAGCTGTTCAGCGATGGTCATGGATCACTCTTCATCGTAACAAATGTTTTCTCTCACGACTGCTTTAGTGAATGAGTAGCGCGATGCCTGTCTAGCCTGCTAGTTCAGTGATAAACAATGAAGCCACTGCGTCGAGTTATCCTCCCATAGTAACAGTAGCAAATTTGTAATTTTCTTGAGTCAGTGTGTTGTCACCACATGGCCGCGTGTTAGTTACTGGCCCATTAGCACCTTCACCTTTGTTGTGTGATTTGCCAGTCTACCAAGGCTCTTCATGACCATAGTTGGGTGAAATTAGTGAGCAACTCATTGTTCTTTGCTGACTCGCTCCTTGCGCCATCAAACTAATCATTTTATTCTCGCCGCATCGCATCAAATGGCATCAGGTTTGCTGAAGTTCAGATCCCTGTGAGTGGACCGCACAAACTAACTGCAATATAACTCGTTTCAACTCACCAGTTGAATGCGGCTTCTGTGTTTGCTTTTCCACGCCCTCCCACTGCCTCTGGAATAACCTGGTGTGCTACCGTCGTCACGTCTCTTTGGGGGTCACTAAGCGGTTGATTTTCAGTCTTATGTTGTTTCATCGTCCTTAGCCATCTTCATTTTCGGTCTCATGTAAACACAGGTAGCACAAGCTACACACTTTCAGTCAGCAAACGATGTCCGTCCACTGCTGAGCACTCGCAACTTTCACTTAGTTCATTTTGTTTCGCATCTCGGTGATTCGATTTACACTCAGGCAAGAGGTTACCATGTTTGGAGTGTTCTGGATTCCGAACCAAACTCTACCCTAATATGCTAACGTTCTAACCGTATAACTGCAAGGTCGCTTCTCTTTTCACAACACACCGACTTTCAATGAGGACAGTTCAGTTCTTTATTTGCTTTTGGTGTAGACACTCATCAAATTTTTCAGCATATTTTCATCAAGTGTGTATGCTAAGAATTTCATGCCGCACATGTCTTCTCCGAATTCGAGCGGTGTCTCCATGTGTGCCAGTAATCGGATCGATTACTAGATCAGCGAGATTACAAAAACACCCCCGATAGCATCACCGGTGCTTCGGACAGCGGACTACTCATTGTTTTAGACTATGTTTCGATTGGAAGTCTTTAGGGGTTGTGGCGTTTTAGGTAGATTACATGAATCCTGATCTGGGAGTATCCTTCTGCATACACTGACGTCTTCTGTTGCAACAAACTAGTGTCTTTTTCTGTATCGTATGAGTTCCAGTTAGTATTCCAACCGGTATGAACTAATGAATGAACAAAAAATCGAGGCTCGTTTGTTGTAATCAGGAAGTACCCTGTGAAATATTTGGGAATTTTGTGTCCAGTCCATCTCAGGGTTGCCGTAATTCTCACCATATTTGGCCTGGAACGTTGAAAGTGATTATTCTCAAACGCAATCGATGCGGTCATCCTCTCAGTTTTCAACCAGTTTGGTTTACTTCATGCTTTGAGGTTTAAGCGTCTCGGGGTGCTTGTGATGAGCTAGCACGGTTCTCCCTGTTCCTATGGCTTCCTTTTACCCCACGGGTTTGTAAAAAAAATTTCCACGGCTCTTTGGAGCTCGAACATCGTCAGTACTTTAACTACTGTCTTGCTGTTGCTCATAAGGAACGCGGAAAACTTGGACGACTGGTGAATAAGTCAATGCTGTGAGTATCCGGATTTAACGTAGAAGCCGCTGAAAATGTATCCTGATACAAGATCATCTTAAAATATCTCTTCAACTTCGCTGTTCACCCTAATCAGTCATCTTTGGGGAGCTGAACCTTGGCACACCACTATATGACTGACGAAGACATTATTAGTCTACGTACTACTGCTTGGATGCCTGAGTTATATCTCAGATTTGCTGGACCTGAGATCGTTCCCTTTTGGGTAATTGTGACTTTCACTGCGAAACTGAATCTTCTGAAGCCAAGTATGTTTTTGTCCGCTCACGATACCCTGTTTCACCTCTCTCTTTGAACACGTGCCACACGTCAGCACGCCTTCAGCAAGTGCGTCCACCTCTCTTGTCTCTTCTGGGTGCATTTGCTGCTGCTTTTACCTGCATGTTTTGGCCCATGCACGCTGTTGTGAGCGCTCTTTGCTCTTGTAGCATCCCATGTGGCGTTTCGTTTGTACTATAGGAGCTGGAGTTCAGTTCTCCCACCGGTCAATTTTTGACTCCTGTTACCTAGTGCTCATAACATTGTTAAATCAAATTAAATGGTCTGCGTCCCTGCTCCAGGATTTCCCACTCGGTATAATTCGTTTGTGTTGATATATTGAGTATCACATCAACTGATAGCGGTCCGCTTTGATCCTGCGTGCAGTTTACGGGCGCTTTCGTTTTCCCAATTTCCGGCCCTGCTTAGCCCGAATGAACACCCAGTGCAATAATGGAGTTCCCGAAACGAAGCTCAACCTAACGCAAACTAGTCTATTTTCTTGTTTCGCGTACAACAAAGTCAATAAATTTAATGAGCCCCATGACGTCATTCAGTGATAGTAACTTACATTCGAACTTTATCTTTTCGTACGAGCAGTATTTTAGCGTGTTCGATGGATCATTGGACTCTCAGGTTGGCGCGAACACTACGCCTCCGGACTTTGCCTACTTACTTTATTTTACGGCTACTTTTTCCTGGAAAAGTATGCCTTGCCTCAGGAGTCGCTACCTCTGGGTCTTACCAAGCTATTTGCGTTATGAAATTCAAGCCCCTGCTCGCAAACGTTTTCTCACCCGAGTTTGTTAAATCCTTTATCGACTGCCATCTTAATCAATTCTGCACCGATGACCACGAGGATGTTATCCCCTGTTATCCATCTTTTTGATGTTTCTGTCCCGCTTCTTTTCTGGTGCCATCAATTTCACTAGCGACAACTGGGTTTCCAAAACTATTGTATTCCGGTCGCCGCGTGGTGGTTACCATGGTGAAAATTTTACATTTATCTCCGTGATTCTGCACAATGCCCGTAGATTTTGTTACAGTATGTTTACAACACAATGTGAGGTTGATGCCTACCTCGTAGTTTGATGGGTAGGTCACACCATACCTAGTGTGGCCGTGTTTTGCTGATCCTACTTCCAAATTTCCGATAGGCTTTAATCCACTCTCTTTTTTGATTCGTTTGCTAAAATGCCAGTTTGTTTGCTCCGTTTGTCTAGCCTATTTCGTTCGATCAGCCATTGTAAAAATGTCACGATTTTTTCGTCGAATCTCTAAGTGAGCGATGTCTGTTGCTGTTTGCTCTGACCGTTTGTCGTCGTTGATCGTCAAGAAGCCTGTTTACTGCTCTGCTGACCCATTTGATCTTTCACCTGAGGCCAATCTACCGCGCGGGTCAAAATATCCGTTGGCTGTATTACTGCTTGATGCGTATGATGTGAAGGTTCATATTAAAACTGGATTCACAGAGACATTTTGGTCATTGGTTCCTCTGAATCCATTCTGTCAGTATCACAAGAAAACCTAAATTGGCAGGTTTTATCTCCTCTTTTGTTCTCCTCAGCCGCGGTGCAATATAGGAAATCACTGTAAGCAAATGTAGCAACAGTGTCATGTAAGAGCATTTCCGGTGTGGAAATGCATCTTTAAGTGGAGGACTGGTCATATCGTCCTGACCAAAATAGCTTCGATGAACTTAAGAAATTCAGGATTAAGATTGCGCTTCGCAATTTTGAACGACCGGAGAGGGTTAGAAGGATGACTTGCTTTTATGACGTGGTATGCAGTTGGTGAAGCTAAAGCATATGTGGTCTGTTGACGGTCACAGAGACACGGATACTTTCCGACAAGTTACGTGAAAATATGCACGAATTCCCGCTTTCTGTACATAGGCCAGAATCATAGACAAATGAATATCGCTCTCTCGCCCGTTATCCTGTTTACCCACCTCCCCTTTTTAACCACAGGTGATCGTGACTAACCCGTTTGTGCCAATTTCTTAGAGATTTCGTCTGTGATCATTTGATCCTTACTTCTGATATAGGACACCCTCTCTCTAGTGGGCCTCAAAATAGCGACACACTCCCTAATGCAACCGGCGTTTTCGTTCCCTAATCGCTTTTCTTTTATGTACCATCACAAATAACTTTGAGATAAATCCCCTCTGATTGGGTTTTCTACCGGTTCCTTTCTATCCGATGGATTTTCCCTGTGTGAGTGTGGATCAACTCGTCCATATGTCCTGATTTTTTGTTTCCAAATAGGTGATTGAGGAAATTCTAAACTTCGTCGTATGTGTTCCGGCTTGTTCATTTTCATAATGTGTGTCCACATTAGCATAATGGGCTTGCGTTTCGACTGATGCAGCGACAAACCATTATTGTCCTTATTATTGATCTTTCTAATTACGACAGTTGTTGGGACAAAAATAGCTGGGTCCTCCAGACAAAACAACGTAGCATTTTATTGGGGATCGATGGAGCACAATGCTGCTATATGAGTGACGTGACTTGTTAGTATTGTCGAACGCAGTTCTATTATCTAATTAAACCAGACATTTGGTGTTCAGGCTTGGATCCCTTCGTATTGTGTGTGTGTGTGCACCAATTTCCCACATTGTAAAAGGAAAACTCTGGTATTGAGAGAGAATTAAGGTCTTCCAAAGATCCCATGATTGGTGAGCCATGTGATAGCCCCAAAAACGATTAAAAGCCTCACTTCCATCAGCGGCAATAATGATGGATGAAGGAGTGTGCTGAAAACGATACCTTCTAACTGACTTGCCGATGCAGTTTGGTCTGGTGTTTTTCAGTGAAGAACTGTTCACAGAAGAGTCTATTCTAGTTTACATTTTCTATCGCCACGATACAGTTAAATAACTGCCAAGTCGCTTTGTTTGGATGATATTGCAGTTGTCATCATTCCCACCGTACCCGGTAACCAAAGCATCTTTTGTGTGTTTGATACTCAAGGCTTGTTCTGTGGGTTTCCTGTAGCGGGTTCCCGTAATAGGTGAGAAAGTTGCTGTGGCGTCCGGACCCATCTCAAAGACTCAATTCCATTCGATCTCACGTACACATTGGTCTGCTCTTGTTGTTGGCTATGCTTGTCTGTTGACATTTGAGATTTCCCTGTTCAGAACCGCAACCCATCCAACATTGTGCAAGTTGTTATCCACACAATATCCAGCTCTGTAGAAATTATACGTCCTGTGCCCATCGCTTTGCTTATTCTGTTTCATTATAAATCAGTGCCTCCGACAACTGCTGTATGGTGTGCTGTATTTCTCACAGGTCTCTTTTTCGCTCACTCTCTTCCTGGCGAAAACAAAAGCCAAGAGCTTCACGCCAATTCGTAATGCTCTGTGGTGTCAGCTGCACCGGTCAGAAGGGTTAACCTCATTCAGCTGCATTTTTTAAAATATCTGTCAATTGGAATCCACTCATAATTTATAGCGTGTAGTGTTTCATCGGTGAGAGCAATCTGACATCTAGTTTTGGCATACGAGAATTGTTTTCCTTCTAAGTATGATTGTTTCTCCTTGATTCCAGACCACGATCGAACAGATCTCGAACCGACTCAAAACCACTTTCGTCGAGGAAGGAAACAGAATAACAGCTTTCGAAACGCAGTTGACCGTTCTCTAACCCTTTGCTCTCCGCTTGATGTCCCTACCCCACAACTATCCCAATCGGCCAATAAATCTAACGTTGACACGCACCGCCACGCTGTTGGTTGTTCGGATAAACGTCAATCATTCCCTGCCCCTCGCACAGACACTGTCACGCATCTAGAAGCATCTCCTCAGCATCGAGGCATCCCCAATCCTATTATGTCCCCAGGAGCGGACCATACGCCACCAGTACCAACACGACGCTCTGCAAACTTTCCTGTGAATTCCACTGAGCTCCGTAAACCGAATAAAAGATCTTTCGGTAGTTTCAAGGGGTTATTCAGGTAAGATGGGTTTGTTCGAACTGTTGGGTTAGCTGCCCAGTACTGCCAAACGGAATTTAGTGGTTTAATTGAAGGCCTTTCTAGATTTAATTGCTTCCATTTCTTTCTACATATTTCTATCTCCGTACACAAAATTCCGTTTTGCTTTTCACATACAGGCGTTCGGGTAAGCGGAACTCCCACATCAGTCCATCTACCCAAGTGAACTCGCCCACTACCCCCGTATCTGTCTCAAATTCTGTTCCGCGCAGGCTTTCTGTCCCGGAACCTCACGTGTTCGTTAAAGACGATCGTTTACTCGAGAAAAATTGCCCTTCACCAAAGAATCCTCCACCCCATTATGTCAAACAACGCCCACACACTGTTCTAGACTTTGACCATCCGGTTGCACACAAGAATACAAACCAAGTCACCGATAGCGACAAGCATCGGGGTCGACATTCTCGAGCTAGACAGGTCGCTGAATTATCTGTTACACCGGAATCAAATGGTCACCCACCCTATATAACCGATCTTATGCAGAAGGTAACTGAGTGGCGTGAAAACATATATGTCCCTCCCCAGCCTGCTCCCCCCGTACCACCCCGTGCCCATCGCAACAGCCAACCCCAGAAGAAAGTCAGATCACCCAAACAGCTAACCAGTCATGTTTTTCCTCACGCACCCATCTACCAATCAGAAACACTGTATCCACAACTCCCACCCACAAACGTTCCCTCTGGCGTACGAGCTTCTCGCTCTTCATCCAAGCAATCTACCCCACACCCTCGAGACCATTCTCCTGTTTATGTACCCAAACAACCCAACCGGCCTGCATCAGCTGCTACTCTTCGATCTCCAGTCAAATCCACTGGTTCTGGTCAGTTACAGACTAGTGCCTCTGTACATCCTCGTCCGGCGCACCATCCTCCCACCACATCAGCTATACACAAGTCTTCTTCAAGGCGAGATAATATGCAGAGAATTTATGCAAACAGTGGAACAAACCGTGCCGTCGTTCAGCTCGTGGAAGCACATCAGCCAGCATCCCGCGAGGTAAGTCTTGTTTTCTTTGGTTTTAATTTTCCGGATATTTCTATCCGTTAGCCGGTCCCCATGCCATAATTATCCACTTTTGTAGGGTTGAACCGCAAGCAAGTCAGAATATCCAACCGCTTCACGAGACTCCACACGATTTATCACTTGGAGGGAAATTATGAAACCCCGTCCCCTTATTTCACGAAGTATTTTCTTTGTAACCCCTCTGTTCGTATCTGATCATTCTCTAGTAGGAGAACCTAATCTACCTTTGAGCATCCTAAATACAGCCATGTCACCGTTTGGAACAACACATGACGATCTAGCAGTCGTTTTCAGATTGCCATCGTTTGGCCAGTGCAAACCATTTGTATATATGAAAAAACCGGACACAAATAACGTGTAGGGAGCTAGACGTAGGGTGTAGTGTAGACTTACTGGAGAAGACAAACCGTAGTTGATGCTCAGACGGTTGTTTAGAAATCGTACACAGGGACCGACCAAGCTATACATTTATTTAGATAGGCAAATGTAACAAGATTAGGATTTCCTTGTTTTCCAATCCGATTTCTCGCCATTCTATTCCCCATCTTCCCGCTATAAACCAGGCTCTGTACACAAACGGTCAAACCCACCCATTGCCTACCATGATGATTTCAACATCAAATCGCGCCGTTCCAGCACCTTACAAAGTTCAGGCTCGAAAAACTGGTCAGGCAATCCAGCATCGTCGTGGTTAATGTAAGTGCTTTTTGTGCTCCTAGTTAGCTTCCTTCCGGACCTCAGCGGTTTATCCCAATTCACCACACCAACTTTCAACATTTGGCCTCTTTTATTACTTATCCTTGTTGAGAAATAAAACTGAGCCTTCCCTTTCTTTGTCACAACAGAGATAGTTGTTAAGGTATATTTATAATTTCGAACAAATACGTTGTTCGGTATGGTCTCGTCAGGCAATCACATAAAGAAAAAGCAAGTTGAAATATGACTGGTCGGTAACATCAATCAATAAAATTGTTCTACAAATTGGAGGCATTCTGGAGTCAATATCAGAGCCACTTTGATCTAGAGGATTGATGGGTCATGGCATGGTTAGCACTTTCACCTAATGTTTCTGGTGACAAAGGGGCAGGTCTCGTCGTAAAACTGCAATCAGTTCGACTGTTGCGAGTGCATTTTGTTGAACGGCCTTGGTTTGCTGATACCTGATAGATCACACTGAATGACTCGACTGCATTAATCCGGTGATTACTCTCGATAACTGACCCTCATTTTTTATTAGTCAGGTGCTGTGACTTATCAGAACGCTTGTAAGATAGCATGAGCTCTGCGATCCTTTGGGATAGGCACTGTGTTCCAAGTAATTTGCGTAACAGTTAAAAACAAAGAAACAGAGCAATATAGATGGTTCGTGGAAGGTTACCTTACGCTTCAAGTGTCGGACATTCCATAGCCACTGAATTATGTTTTCAACTCTGCAGCATTAAATGTTCTGTTCACAGCACCGGTCGGCCTACACACGACCATTTCAGAGGTTTAATCACAAATACGGGAGTCGAATGTTTATAGACTCCTTTTCTGCTATTCGGCCCCCAAGTCGCAGCACGAGTTTCTTTGGGTAGCCGTTTTCCAACTTGCTCGAGCTTCGTTTGTATTTCATATCAACGAAACTGAAAGTTTGTGTGTTGGCCGAACCGAGGAGCTTTCGGCTTTATTCGCGTACCAAGCATACCCTCCTGCTTCCTGGGGAGCGCGACATCCAGAAAATGGAAAATGCCTTCAATTTTCTCTTCTGCGGTAAAGCGCAGTGTCATGTGGGCCACATAAAATCTGGAAGTAGCTCTTCGGTTTTAATGTGTGAATAATACATGTGAAATACCAACATAGCGTTTACAGCAACCGCGGTTAACGGACACTCAGACCTCCATGAATAAATTTTCTAAAATAGATCCAGATGGAGAGCCCTGCGTCGCTCCGTCCGTCTGTCTACATATGATCCCATTTATTAATAATGCTGTGCTGAACGTTCAACGTAAAACCAGTTCTTTAAGCTGAGTATAAGATTAGGTGGGATAAAACCGGATTGGTTTATAAAACTACATACACACGCGACTGTTACGATTACAGGAACATCATCATTAGAGACAGTGATGTCAGTGTTGACACTAATGCTTCACTCTCGTGCAACCACAAAGTTAATGCAATTGTATGTAAAGCTTTAGAATAAAAAGAAGAGAAAGGAGTTGGTGAGGGATGGGATCTTGTGCCGGCCTATCGCGAGCATTCTGAGGTGCCTAAACCTACAAGCGCTCAATCAGACAATCTAGAAAGAAGCTGACAGCACGAACGCCACTGGCATCGATCAGCCACCAATGTCTCCAGCCAAACGCAGGAGGGGTCACGGGGACCCCATCTAGGAAGGCGTACAACACCAACACCCAAACTCTTCGTAGTCTCTTTCACATCACAACGCTCGTCTTGGTAGACGGTGTTTCGGCTTGCTCAGCACATGACCGAGCCACCGCAGTTGACGGTTCTAGATGTTTTCCGCTATTGAAGTACCTACTACACAACCAAACACCTGTTTTCTAATTACCTCGTTACAAATTCTTTGACGCCATGCGACACTAGCAACGCTTCTGAAGCACGGGTGGTAAAAAACCTGAAGACGCCTCACACCATTTGTCCGCAGAGGCCGCGTTTGGCAATCATACAACAATACAGCCCTTACTGTAGCCTGGTATACACGACCCTTGAGATCTAGTGATATGTCGTTTTGACACCACAAGTGACGCGAATTAGTAAACGTGATTCTGGCCTTTGGGATTCGTGCACTCACTTCATCGGACACACTTCCGCCAGAGCTAACACAACTTCCGAGGTATGTGAAGTTTTCCACAACCTCCAGTGATTCTCCTTGAATTGTAAGGGCATGTTCACAGACTGAACGTTATGGAGCATGACTTTGCATTTTGAAGGTGCTAGGCGCATGCCGAAAGATGGTGGTCAGTATATTCAACAGAGCTTGTGCTGCACCTTCGTCTTCAAGGATGAGGGCGATGTCGTCTGCGTACTCCAGATCGACAGGCTTCTCACCAGAAACGATTTGAACACTGGAGTTTTGAAGACCTCTTCGCCTTCGTCTCATTACTTCATTAATGACGAAGCTGAGCGAGAATGGAGAATGGACATCTTTTTCGGACACCACTTTTTGGAGACCTCACCTTACACTCTAACACGCCCAGAAGTATGTGAATATAGGGATCGGATTTTGTTCACAAACTTCTGCGGCATACTCTGTTGAGCAGTTGTGTTTAGCAGCGCTGATTGACAACACAGATTGTGGGTCGTCTGTACATATGGCGTTCCTCTAACACCTGATGAGGTGTCGACGCAGCCTCTACCCGGTCGAAATCCCGCTTGATCCTCACGGATCAAGGATTCGCGTGCCGCTGTTAGACGACCAAGAATTAGTGACGCCAGAAGCCTCGTTACAATGGGAGTTAAGCCGACACCTCTGTGGTTACTGCATCCACTCTGGGTACCCTTTTGAAAATGGGCACTATTATCGATTCACTCCAGATGTCTGGGACGGTCTCATTCTTTCAGATAGACCTAAACAGGCTAGACAGACACTGGCTGAGGATATCACCGCCATCCTTGAACAGAACAAGTGGAAGGTCGTCGGGGCCAGCAGCACGATGACCCTTGAGTAGGGATATACACCCGGGCACTTGTGATGTTGAGGGGCGTTCCATGTTCTCAGCCCACCTTTCTGTTGAAGGCCGGTAGTCCGGATTGGAGGTAGCAGGTGGTTAACTGAGTTGTTGTTCTGAGTATTGTGCCCGGCGGTTCAGATGTTCAGAAAACCATTCTGGTCCCTGATGGCTTCACTGACAAAAAACTTCCGAGGACCAGTCGGGCGAATCAAATAGAACAGCGTTTTTCGTATCTCCCAATTCTCCGACCTTTCGTATTTCCCGGAGTTGATTGGTTTCCTTTGTATGCGTCCTCTTGGTTTACACGAATTTGGCAGTTTTATCTTTGTCGTTTGGTTTTCTGGCGACCTGACAGTTACGGCTTTTCTATCTACTGAACGGGGTGACCAGTGTATAGCGTGCTGATACGTCAAACTCTATCGCGACCTTTTATAGGATTACGAACAGAACTGATAAATCTACTACTTACAGAGTCTTCACACAGGAGCAAAACAATTCCGGTGAACGAAATGTGAGTAGCTGAATGGTCCAACGATTATGTTACTTACTGACAAAGGTATCCTCCTCGCGACAACACCTGGTACATGTCTGGCATGCTAATTTGCACTCTGCATCATATTGCTGGCGCAAGAAATATTCACATGGTTACTGTAATTTCGGAGAGTGTAGGTGATTCATAGTATCCAAGAAAATCTGAGAATTTGGCAAGCCGTTACGTCATGTCGAAACAACTGAACTCGAACTGCAACCGAAAATTTAAAGTCGTGTCAAGCTACCGTAATGTGACGATTATTCGGATGAGCAAGCTTTCGCTAGCTGTACCCACCAATTCTGCATTTGATAGAAATTAACTCCATTCCGCGGTGATTGAAGTAGTTTGAGTGGCATGTTTACTGAGAACAGCGGATATAGACTCGGTAATATGCCGTTGCAACAAACTGATTTATGAGCCTTGGCATTGTCATTGAAACTGTATGGAGAAAAATGTCCGTCACGTCGAACACTCTCACACCATAGAACACGGAGGAAGTTTTTCTTCCAAACCAACTGCGTGTCGTCCAGGTCCAGAATGGCCGGATACATTGATCTCCGTGAAAATGGGTTAGCTGTGACCACTTGTGGCCTAAGAACCAGGTTTGGTGGGAGACGGACACATATCAATGAGTACAGTACATGATTAACTGATACCCACGGATCGATTGAGAACACTCATTTGAGCGGAGGAATTCCGCTCGGCATCTCATCGTCAGGCTGTTAAAGACACAAATAAACCTAAACCGGTCAACATACAATGCCACCATTAGAAACATGTGAACACAGTTATCTAATCCCTAGTTTGATATATCTGGTTAAAATTCAATAGGCTACGTCATACATACCAATGGTAACAGAGTGGAACATATTTAGACCCACCTTTACAGCCTTCGACGTTCAGTTATCTGCGCAACTGCTAGAAATTTCCTCGCAGTGAGTACACCAAGGTAGGTTGGGAATTTGTAGAGGCGTTGGAACTTTCTGCTGTATTACTGAACAATGAATTCTCCCCATAATAAACTTTTCCATTGTCCGGACTTATTCGTTCCAGCGTTTTACGTAACGTTCAATCTAACACTCTTCGTCTTACCTAAGTGTTTATGGCATTTCGGCTAGCTTAATTCTGTTTTTCTTGTCTCCTACTACAGCTCCTTCTCTTCGGTACTAGAGTAGGAGACACTGCTCAACCCCTCATCAGCCTCCAACATACCTGAATCTCCAATCAACCCGGTCTCACCCGGTCACTCCAACTTTTCGAACGTCGTCATATCACTTGTGTAACAGCAGGGGACACCTATTTTCAACACACTCATTGATCGCATTCTCCTTCAGTGCTTCCGATACACTGTCTCCTATTACGCGCATCAGTGAACAGCCGGTTGAAAAAAAACGAATAGCACAAAATCAGGATTACGATTATCCTTTGTTTTATGCTCAGCTTCCTACAATGGATTTATCAATTCGACCACCAGAGCTTTTTTTACACTTAAATCACGCTCATTCATTCCAGCTTACTTTTCTCCCTGTCTTGAATACCGCTTTGAACTCTGTCCGTCCGCTTCCATGGAGCTCTCCCGTTTCCACTCATTACATTTCCTATTAGTCTGTGCCCTGATGTCCAAATGCTGCTACCACATATTGACTTCCATTTATACGATCTCTCTAGTTATCCCCTACTGGGTTTTCCGGGCACTCCATCATATCTCAACTCCACTCGTTGTTGTTAGCTGCCAATGTAAGTTACCCGGAAACGATTGAGGACTCCTACATTCCGTGCGCTCTCACTTTTGTACTTCCGATTTATTTCGTCTATTTTCTAGCTGCATTTAATTGAAGACCACAAGTTAGCTGTTGTCTGCTGTTTTTGCCTTGCGTTTTTCGGATTGTGGTTGGGCCTGAGGACCAGTTCCGGAGGTTGCTTTTCCGGGTTTCCAAATATCAGTCGCCCTTATATCAAATATTGATTGAATGGGTAGCATCACTAACACTTGATGTTATTTTGAAAGAGCCGATCAACCAAATACCTTAGAAACCTCCAACCAAATTGTCCGACATTTATTTGGTTTCCAACTTTAGCTCCAGTGCCACCAGGTTTTACTAAATTCAGGGAAGCAAATTTCAACTGTCTTGAGACCTAGTATTTAGGGTTTGTAGTGTTCAGTCTAGCTCTGCGGAACTCACTTCCCGTGCTAGATGACCGTACAACACTGGAGATTCGAAATCATCTACCTGCAAATGAGATAGTTACCAACACACTGCGAACTTACTTATTTGGCGGTTCGGGGATGTCTTCGCGACAAACAACACATGAAAAGTCGGGCCATATGCGGTTTATGGCAGTTAAACGCTATTGCTTATTACTGTTGATAATCCGGGTGAGAAAGCAAGCGGCCCAACTACTGGATATTTGTACACGCCTATACCTTCTTCTTTGGGTTGACTTGTAACAAGGAGTAATGGCGCGTTTGTGTGGTCCTGCATCGTGAACGGCCACTGACCTACCTGAATGATCCCAAGTCTTCTTAACTCGCTAGTAGCATGCCTGTTTTCTTTAAAGAATTCCGATTGTCCCTTGGGATTCAGCTGGTACTTCCAGGCGCCACTAGACGTTAAAGGTACAAGGTTTTGTGATTGACAATCGATTGCTGTCAGAGCCAGTGGGTGTGTTTGACTCAGCAACCAATGCTGATGAACATACGTGTTGTTAATCTATTAAACATTTAACTATCACTGCTGTCCTTCATCATCGTTGACAGCAGCATTAGTGCTGAACAGTGATTCCTTGCTATTGTATACTCACATCAATTTTTCTGTCGTAATTTATGGTGCCTATCCAACAGCCACTACCGGCCTGTGAAAAATATCCGAGGTGCATACACCAGCACCCAGATATCTGGATAAAAACTGACAGGACAAACGTTAGCGACACAGATCATCATATTTTACAACCTCGCCTCACTCTAGAAAACTCGCAAACTCTACTCCATTTTGCTAAAACACGTCCGGGTCTCGGTTCGCATCAACCTGAGTTTGGTGAGAAAAACGTTGCTGTGGTTCGCAAACGATAACTTGGCACATGAAGCACACTGTCGAACTGCTGACGTTTGTGGTCGTGGAAACAGTCGTGTAAGCCCCTACAGAGTCACCGACTGTCCGTTCAGTGATCATATCCTTGCCAGTTTGCTGGCACCAGCCTATACCGGAGATGGTTCTGAGACATCGATGATCAGAGACTTCGAGAAGTTCCAAATCCACCTGTAGAAGCTACCTTCGCAAGTGCATAGAGTACGCTACACGATGATATGATACACACTACCCTTTAAGAGTCCCCCTTTTGGAGGCCAACGAAAGGTGTTTGTCACTCACTATCAGTAGGAGTGCGTGCTACGTGTCCTGGTCGGGCATGGCTCACCACAGCTCTTCGGAATGTACCCTCTACTGAGAAAGCCCACTAACTTCTGGTGGTAATGTTACCGTTAAATCGAAATTAGAAAGCTGGTGTCTTGCGCTTCAACCGAGTAAACAAACCACCGGTTGTTTGCATTAGTGGAGTTGGTCTCAACGGCGATTCCAAACCAACCACGGATGGCATGTGAGGCACTCGAAGACGGGATATGGAATGTAGTTCGAACTCAACATTCTGACGCCAAGTGCGAACACGTGAGGCCCATCAGCATACGTGAACTACGGGTGTACTGCGCATCCTGAATGACAGTAATTGGCTGTAAGTAGGATAAGGCCCTGGTGGTTGTCTGTTCTGTCTTGCGATTTGGGACCTTGAGTGACTAAAGCTTTCTTGAGGGTCTCCCTAAAAACCCGCTTCGGTCTGGGCATCCTTAAAATACGCCACCCACACAAAAATGAAGTGCAACCGGAAACAGTCAAGAGGGTTGTTTTTGATAAATGATATCCTTTATGGCTTTCCTTCCGCCATGATTTACCTTCTGCACGTGGTCTATCTGTTGCAGATCATCTACGTTCTCGTCTAATCACCTGCGCTTTCAAGACGTGGAGTAAACTGTGGATAACATTAATTGGAAAGGCCCAGTGCGGACAGTTAACGTCGAGTTCTGGTTCCATATGGTACCTCTGGGTGCGGTCGGGTACTTTGATATTGTTTGAACTAGAGCAACAGGCACGTGGACGCGGACGTGCAAGTACACTCCAGACTCAATGCAAAGTGCTTCGGACGGGGTTGTAATCGCAGATTACCATGATAATTTTCTGGCTTTCGGAGGCACCAGGTTCATCAACCGTATCGTACTTGATCGGCCAACCGAAGCACCACAAATTAGTTCGCATCAGATCGCGAACAGATTCTTTTTTTATCAGCTCATGTTTACGTTCATCGTGCACCACCCTGCTGAGCTTCAGCAGGATCCAATCCCACGTACCAATTAGTCGATTCAGTCGAGTGTGTACGTTCACCAACATCTGCTCAACTGCGGCCAAAGGTGCAGTCAACCTAAGTACGGGCAGAACCGCCCCACCGACAGCCTTCCGGTGCGGTGGGCCGATTGTGAGGAGCCAAAGCGCGTGAACCAGCCCACCGGCGCTGTCTCCCCAACTCAAAACCACGTCTTTATATGAATCGCCCACCGCACAATTCATATATTTTTTCGTGTGATGAACATACTGTGAAACAACATATAACCAACTAAATATTGTAGCTGCAATTGCTTTTGTGTGAGATCCCGGACGCCAATAGCGCTATTCCATATTTTTTCGATTGTTCTTTCAGGGAAACGTTTTGAAAGAGAAAAGTCTTTGGGGAAAAAACAAATTGATTTGCAAATGAGTGTATTTCTTGAAAAAAAAGTCTATTTAAAAACGCAATTAGATCCTATCAGAAAATATCCGCAGGGCTCTTAAAATCAAATCTTGTTCTTCTAACCAGGGCTGTTTCGAATGCTCAAATTGCCATTGGGCATAGAACAGATCCAACAAACCATGCCAAGAAGAAGTACGAATCTCCGAACCTGCAAGAGCATTGGACAGTGCATTGACAAAGCCTTGCAGTGCAACGACATTGGAGCAGAACTCCAGAGACTGAACTACACCACCACGTTTACAGTGAAGTAGTAGATGTCCTATGGGCGATGGACTAGGTAGGAATTCAGAAAGATCCAAATGGAAGGCGGGCGACGAACCCCATATCCAAGACCACGCACGGAAACCACTTAGGATCTGATCAAATTTAGTAGGATCGACGAAATTCGGTTCATCACCTGGAAAAACTTGAAGAACCAGAGTATCCGAAGTGTGGGTTCGCCTCCGCTAGAACGGGCAAGAAAAGGAAGCTTGGTGAGAGCGGTTGAAAATTTCTGTAAAAACACTCAGTGAGGATAACTGACAAAAATACTTGAAAGTCAGTCCGAAAATCAAGCGGTTTAGCTGAGAAAATAAGATACATTATAACTCGCCGTCCATGAACTAAATGTACGGGTAGATGTTTCTGCTGGTTGTTTCGTCAATCTGCACACGAATATATCTATAAATGAAGAATTATCAAAAGATTCACGATTTACGACTGCTGAAATGTTAGCAATCAACTGACCTAAAATGGACAAGAAGCGTCTACAGGAACGAACGTAGTCAGCCACCAATTAGTAAGCAATATGATGTAGTGATTAAATATACCTTCCACGCATTGTGCTGACGTGAGTTTCGAATGTCATTTACCGCTCCACTGATGGATTTTTGCTTCCTTCGAATAAGGCATCCAAGTAAATGTTTTCTTTTGTAAGCCATTCCACAACTATGATATTTTAATAAGAAACTGGCATTCGCGCAATCGGGGGTATATATACAGGTAACTTGGTCAACCACCAACATCTTGTAGTGTCACTGAGCAAAAAAAAGTCCGTACGAAACGGTACATTCTCAGACATTTTCCCCAGTCGCAGTACGTGTCACGTATTGCGGTGTGCAGAGGGAGCAATTCGGCCAAGAGAGCTAAAGCAAACGGAACATCACTGTTTCTGTGTGCATTTGCTAAGTTAGTGATGAGAGCTGGAGTCTCAGAAGAGAAAGGTAGTGAGACTGGCGACATGTGAATACACTGAATGATGAGTGGGCAATCAGTTTATGTCAATCGATGGAAGAGTATTCTGACCGGGCAACTACATTTTTAGGCATTCTGGTTTATACCACGCGGGACGTAGTTTAAGATATGTTCTGCCAAAGACTCCGTCCACTTATCCCGACATATTTTCACTGCAGCTGTGGATAAAGAGCTCGGGTAGCATTCCAAGAGGTAGTTTCATCGGGAGCAGAGGCAGATTCCCTGTTTCCTGAAATTATTTTAACTGTGCGCAACGACATTTTCGTTAAAGTGATGAAGTTGAAGTCCATCTAGACATTAGGTTACGGTAGACGTGGAAACATGTGTCTTTCCTGGTGTGGCACCGATTAAGTTGGTTATGGTGCCGAACAACATTCTCAGGTTAGCTGTTGCCTAACAGAGATATGCTTGGCTCTCGTAAGCACTCTAGCCAAGTTTGTAAGGGGAGGTGCGTAACTTGCCACCTAAGTCGGCGATTGTAAGTGCGGCTTGCAAGCCGGGTTGAAAGGTTTGGACTTGTGCGAACCAGCTGGACAATTTGGTCTCTTGAAGCGGATATTCAGCTAAGTCTGTAAATTGATCCATAGGTCCGACAGTGTTCAATGTGCGACCTGGCAATAAGTTTGGCTAGGCAAAATAAACAACGATTGGACAGCAACAATTATCAGGTAGAATCGACCACTGGTCTGCTCAGTACTGCCTTAACCTTGTTCTGCTAGAGGCTAGTACAATGTTTGGGAACTGATTGCATTGGTAACTTTGTTGCAACTGAGATATACAGTGCTTTGTTACAATGGTACCGATTCTTCAAGCGATATTCTAATCTAACTGATGTGGTGCACACGTCACGAGCGCATATGCACAGTACAACCAAGAGCGCATGTCACTGAAGATGACGTGCATATACGTCACTGTTTCTTTTTTTCTTCCACGACCTTTCTTTTTGCACACTTTACCATACCTTGAAGGGTAGGTGTAGTCATAAATGTACAGGCAACACTGGGCGGCGAACAAATTCAGCAATCTCCATCAATTGGTTCTGGTTGCGGAAAAATCGAAGCATTCCCTTTTCCTAACGCAGACAACCAGCTTCCATGTGCCGTCAGTGAATACTGAGCTTCTTTGACGAACTCCGCCACTGGAATGTGATTCAGCCAACGCACCTCGTCAACCGACTGACAGAACTTCTCATCGATTGGAATTAATCGATTGGCCAGTGACCATGATCAAAGGTTGTTCAATGAGCAGGGGGGTAAAAGTCATGCCAACAAAACGAAAAAACAACGTAGCAAAACAAAATTCTTGGGTGGATTGACAATGCTTTGATGCTAGCTCAAACGAGGAAAAATCAACTTACAACAAACTACCAGGAGACTGTCTGCAGTTGGATAAATACAAGGCAAGCTCTGATCTGCATTGGATGCATATGAGGACGTTGTTTCCATGTTCATAAACCGCAGCCACTCGACTCCCCCGTCTTCAAACCATCATATCGCAATATGGAGTAACTATGGTAACGCGCAATCAAACAATCAGTCAAGCTTCCCAAAATCGTCTTCTGTTTCTGCAGGATTCATTTCACTACCAAATACGCTGGCTCCTCATGGTCTGGGTTAGTTATGAAATCTTAGACACCCTTTCGTATAACGACAGACAGATTCTTTTCTGCAATTTGTGGTTCCATGTGAAACCCCAAATAGACAGTACCCTCAGCATAGAAATGTTAGTGATCCCAGAGGGTCCTCTATAATGGCTAGCATTGCGCAGGTTTCCCTTGGCGTCCACGCAACGTCAGCTGGAACACTGACTGCATAGTGTGATGTAGTGAAACGACCGACTGATGGAGTAAGAATACTGAACAAACAGCTGGAACTAACCAGTCGGACTGAATATGGCTTCGTTGTCATGAGCGATAGCGCCCACTGTACGAAGTTATGTGTTGGACACCCAACAGCAGGTCAATAATCCACGCTTACACAGAAGGCGTGTCGACTTAATCCTAGCCTTTCAGGTCCGCTATCGGTGTGACAAACCGTCCAAAATTCACGTCACTCCAAAGATCCCCAGTGGGATTGGGTTGCGGCTTCTCGTAAAAGCCTCGATAAATCGGAGTGGCTAAATTAAACGAGTACTAGTTTGGCTTACAGCTTCCATCAACTGCAGGCTGGGTGAGGTTGGACTGCATGTCATTTCTAGCATCAATTTGACATCTTGTTGTTTTATACAGGCAGAAGCAAGATGCAATTCTTCTGAAATTTCCTTTAATACCGTCGTGGGCAGTGTTGGTGAGAAAACAGAAAAATGCCGTGTAATCCAAAAATGACCATGCTACGAGTACCCACCTGGTGCGATGCAACTGTCATACAAAAATTCCAGTAATAGACAACGTATCAGTTTATTATTGCGAAAAACGATCACTGAAATAGTTTCTTCTTCAGCAGGAAGCTGGGGAAAGTAGCATGCGTTTTTAGTTGTTAATACGATGAGATCTGGTTAGGCGAAACCGAGGATAGTGGCATAACAGAAGCCCAACTCTGAGGAGACACACAATGAAACATATTACGGCATGGTCGTTGGCTTGTTCGCTGAGCTGGGCAATTTGATTGCAAACGTTTCATCACCAATCGAGGTGACATCATCAGTGCGTTATTGGGGAGCGTAGTGGTGCGTAGCGGTGGGTTGGTGGTTGGGTTGGTTATTACGGCATCCTTCTGAATCGCTGCAGATCAACCAAGAACTAATCAAAACCACTTATTCGATATCGACTGCTTAATTATTAGAGATATCAAACGAGTTTTTCCGCTTTGGGAAGATATATCATAAAAAATGAACGGTAGCTGTGTTCGTCAAAGTTACGCACCAGTGGACTAAATATCTTTAGTCACTGCGGATATTCACAGCAAATTTTCTATCCACGATTTCCTTCCTCGGGTGCATGAGTCAGCCCGTTGACTTTGTGGGAAATTTCGCCGATAAGAAGGCATAGGGTATCTCATAAACCAACAGGTTCGGCTCTTGGCTTTTAAGAAAAACTGTCGAAAACATTGCAAAACCGTCAATAGTCATGTGACAACATGACCCGGACACTGACTTAACCAGTAACAAGGTTACCCAAGAAGCAGCCCATATCGCGAGATTGTAGGTCGAATAAAAATGTCAGAGGCATCACTTACTTCTGATAGCCATTCGCGGGCACCTTCAACCATCACGGTTTCCATCTGTGCCACATCGATTCCCAGGTTGACTACAGGACTGCGGACACTAGATGTTGCTTGAGTTTGTAAGGTTTCCTTCAGCATCAAGAGAAAATGAGGTGGCAAAGACTAAACAGGCACGGATAATACGCCCTCGTGCATAGAAGAGAATAATACAAGGTGTAACAAAGCACGGGTGGAAAATGTGAGA
>SJOL01010029.1:87467-171079 GCA_004794785.1 Opisthorchis felineus
GGACCGGAATCCAACCGTGATCACCGGTAGCTCCCTCACTCAATTCGGCAGAATCCAGTTTCAGCATAGTGCTGCAGACAGTGCTGCATAGACACGTGTGTTCTGACTTGACACACTGAAAGGTCAACATTAGAACATTTGTGACCAGAAACCAGAAGTAATGTTTCCATTAACCATTCAGCATTCAGCGACAACAGATATAAATGGTCATTCTGATGACGTTCTTTCATCAACTTATATTCCGTTCCGTTACGGTAAGAAAAAGACGATTGTCCACCTTCAAAGTTGCATTATGATTCGTGAGGTGGGGACTTGCATTAGAACATGATTTTGGCGATTCATGCCGCCAAAATGTTCTCGCTAAGAAGGTAAACGACTGGCAAATCGGGGTTCATGAAACCTGATAAAAGCTGGCAGTAGAGGGACAAAGGTTGAATAGCTCAATTCTGCGGTTTGGCATGATAAACTTCCATGCCGCAACCAATAAAGTCTTTCGACCAACAAAATATGCATGTGAGATGACTTTCACACGTTGGTAAACTGTTGCCTAGTTCAGGGTTGAGTTCCATCTACAGGATACAAGGAATACAAAAAAGTTGTGCCTTCTATATGTTCATCAGTAGCGGGGAGAAACAATTAGCCAAGAGACCTGGGGACGAGAAAGTACCCCACTCAGAATAAATTCATTATAACCAAAGTTTAACGCTCAGTGTAGGGGCGAACGGAATTTGTGTCCCGAGTCTACCAAAGAAAGACGTCATTGTTATCATCTGCCGAGCGGCAGGAACAACCGGCCTTACCATCCAACAGGGGTGACAATGCCATGAAATATTAATGGATTTTCGGCCTGGCTAATAACGGAAGCTTAGCTAAATACTTTTGAGTAACGGTGCAAAGGTGACTGAACACTTCAAGATCAAAATGGATGTATCCAATAACACCCGAGATGTTCTACACAAGAATACCCAAGAAACCGTCCGGGATTGTTTATTCATACTGACTGCAGAAAAAACCGGATCAATAAATTCAGAATCTGGAAAAATTAATGCTCCCAAGGGATACCATCAAGGAGAAAACCAGCCATTTGATCTAGAGGCCAAAAGTCAGGTGATGGGTAATGCGGGCCGATGCTGTGGGCTTCCTAGGCCAGCAGACGTTCTAGGAAGACTACCGAATTAGAAGCCAAACGCATTTCCCTTGGCGTTATTATACAACGGCTCTATGTTCATTATACTTTGGCTTCATGACCTGTATTTTGGAACGAACTACACGAATTTCCGACAGCTTTCAAAACACTCAAAGTTGTACCGGACAGCCGCACGTCTTGCTAATTTTAATACGTGCGAAACCTAAGTTTTGTGGACAAAGATAAAACGGATGCCCAAATGGAAACGCACCGACAAATCAGATTCTAAGCAGCACGTGATCAAGCCAAAAAGTCGGTCGATAAGACCCATATTTTATGCACGAGGACAGTGACATGGTTGGCCGCTGGATGGGCATCGTATGTTCGTGCACAGACGCGCAAACAATCGACAGTAACGCGGGCCAGCTAATTTACATTACTGACATTCAAGAGACCAGGTGGTGTAATGAAGACTGTATTGATATCACGTGAGACCTGTGTTGTGGACGGTCGGCAGTGTCCTTGCTGATGAAATATTGGGGAGAAACCATGGCGCGATGGACCATTTTACGAAATTTACCTTATCATCATCTTTATCGTGCTAAGTAGACTTGAAACCAAAACTCATTTACACATCGAAAATAGAGACAACATTTCGTTAGTTCAGTTTTGTAACGGTTCATGTGAACCCGTCCTCCAATCCTCCAAAAGATTTACCAGCTTCTCAGTTACTTTTCGTCCGCTAATGCACCTTCTTGACAAAGCCTTATGTGAAAGGATAAAGTGAACTGAAAAATCAATATTCGATCCATTGTCACACAAGGGGTTTTATTCAGCAAGAGTAACGCGACTGGTCCATTCGACTGATTTGTACGGCCACGTGGCATTCACACCGTGTTACTTCAAAGAGTCATGCTAACAGTGTATGCCGAAAGTGAAATTTTCCGTCATTCGGTGCAGTGGAACTGTAGATCAGCATAAAGATTATAATAGATACAGACAATGGCAATGACTACCTGAATTGTCAAACAACGGATGGATAGGTGGTAACGAAACAGGATGCATACGATCAGAAACATCCTGTCATTCAATCTGTCTGTAACAACACAAAATATACTGGCAGTTTGTAATAATTACAATCAGTGGTAGTAACAGTACATTAGGCGAACCCAAAAGAATCTGAATGGCGAACAGAACTGAATACAACCTTGCAGTGAAGATGGCGATGACAAATGGTTGTTACTCAAGTTAGGGAGCTATATTCATATAGACTGCAGTCAGTCAGACTAGTTGAATGAATTTACTTAAAAGTAGTTGATACATCTATGGAGTCTATAGAGGTGGTGAACATTACTCTATCTGATCTTGTTCCCACAGTCATACTAGGGGGATCGTAACCTTCCACAAAAAGGCGACCTGAACTCAAAATATACTATCCGATAGACCAGAAAGTCATGAAGCTGGAGAAGTTAAAGAGCTGAAAACGCATGTTCTGTGTTTCGAACTTGCTCTGAGGCTATTCTGTAAACTACACCCACACAACACCCACAACACTTCAGTATGAACACCAAGGTCCTAGAGCTACACTCCCTTGCCTCTTCAAAAGCCTAGAAACCCAAGTAATTTTGCTTCAAACGAGAAAGTTTGGTCCTCCCCTATAGAACTATGAATTTTGCTGAACAGCTGTAGTGAGATTCATTAATAAAACCGTCTGTGTGCTCTGCTGGCGGGAATTGAAACATTCGAACCATCTAGCTAGAAGTATATCAGAAAACGAGTCAGCTGGCGGACTCATTTCCATTAGTACATGGCGATTCTTGAAAAATAGAGACTTGCTAAGTCTTTGCAACCGGGCGATCCATTCGCTTAAATAGAAGAAAGTCTGATAGTTGTTGCAGCAGGACAGAATTTCCCAGCTGTGATGCTGATCAAGTTCACAACCAGCAAACAACTGTCTGTGCACAAATCTTTCCAAAAACCAAATGCAAACAAAAGCTCTTGACTCCACACGGACTGGAATCCAATGTGATGGGGCGGTAAAAGGGGCCTTGAGGTGGTGACTCATGCCAGCGAAAACCTCGTCCGAGGTATCAAAGAAAGACTGGCAGAAATAATGAAATAAGAGGAATTTGAGAACAAAAAGTGGTGACCTCGGTAATGGAGCCCCGAAGGGCGACAAACTGGACAGTCAACCCCGGTCAAGCGAAAAAGTATAACCAAAATGTAACGCGGTCTTAATTTGAATGTCGTGTATCTGAGTTCACTCAGAAGGATTGGGCGTTGTTATAGTGCGAACCAGTTCAAGCGTCCCAAGCTTTAGGCTCTCACCTCATACGATGTGCCTTGAAAACGAATCAAGTTTGAACCTGTTCTCAGGGAATGGGATATAATGGCCTCTGTGGGGAAGTGCTCTTTGTAGGCTAGTTGTCCTTGCTTAAGGGCCTCGTCAGGAGGTACAAACACGTTGCTAGTTGCATGAGCAAGCTTCTTTACACCACTGAAGTCTTACATATAGGGGGTGATTGGAAAGTGTGCTGTGAATCTCTTGTGTTAATCAACGCCTACAGTCCATCGAATGTTAATGGATCGATCGTCTGTGCAGTCACCCGGTGCAGTGAAACAATACCCCAAATTTTGGGCGGTTTGCAGCGCTTAACTCCAAGGGTACCATTTTCTAGTTCGCAATGCAGTGCAAATGCGGAATTGGGGGAGGGGAGTGGGTAAATGTGTTCGGAGAAAAGCAATAGTTATGTGACGGTCAAATAAAACCAAACACTCACCGCCTTATTCGACTCACAGGATGGTCCGGAAATCCATAAATCATAGCGATCACCAACGTGCACACATGTATCAGGTTTCAACGGTTGCAGGGTAGCTTTCAGGAATTCCATACATTTTCGCCTATCTAGGACGGATCGAGCCTCCACAAATGAGATGTTCAAATTGTTCTGATCGTGGAACACGGCTCCACCACCCGACTGCCGACGAGCTAAAGGCCATCGTCGTTCCCGGAGAAGGTTGACATTGCACTCTTTCCAAGGGCTCTGAAATCGACCGATCACAACGCAGGGATCACTCTTCCACAAGAGTATGTCTGTTGGGGGAGCCACTTCGTCTGTGGCGAGTTTGAAACGGTCGGAATCGAGATATAAACAGGTTTCAAATGCCAAATTCCGAAAAATATCACCAGATCGAAGAAGGAAAATACGACTGGGTGCTTTTGAAACATCCCTGTAGAACCTCATTGAATAGGAACCGATCTAAACAAGGTTGTGGTCTGGTGAATTAAATCAGAGCGACCATCTGAAATAAGAAGCAAAACATATGCTTGTCAAATGAAGTAAAAAGGGGGACTTGGACGGAGCGGGGTAGCTGAGTTTCGAATCGCACAGGAGCTTTTCCCGACATGAAAATTTCCCCAACGCTGATTTTCGGTTGCCCTGTTTGAAACCAGGAGCCAGGTCCTGACACTGGCTGTAGGTTTGCTCGCCGACCTTTGCAACGGGATTGAAAACGCTGCGTCTCCAGTGCGTGATTGAGTGGATCCTGACACTTCTTACGGGTTGCATTGACGAGCAAGGGAGTTGAGATTTTTCCAGGCAAGTGAAAAACATCACTAACCTGATAACTCGCACGTAGTTAGTCACCCGACTGACTGAGAACACAGTGGCAAACTTATTTGGCTGCGTCTTCTAATACATTTTAATTTTTTTTTAAACGTACAGGCTATTTTGGATGGTGGACCAGTAGGTAGGTAGGACCCAGAAAAACCTAGTAGTCTAAGCAAGGTGACACGATATTACCTATGAGGCGTTCTGGACCCAAACGCCCCCTAATTGGAGAAATCATCCAACCCGAAAAAACCTCTCATTGAACAAAGACGCTAACTGCAAGCAGCCTAAGGAAAACGATAGATGGTGGGTTGAGAGCAGCTATTCGATAGCTGCTAGGTGAAAGCTCACTGTAAGATTATCGAACCAACCACCAGGAAGAACCACTTGATACATCATACACATGCGAAATGTCTCTCAAAATATCGAAATTTTATTCGTTCCGTCTAAGCCAATACAGTCGGACCCTTTAAAACAACGAAGAGTCACAACAACCGTTTCCTTGGAGAAAGTGTGCCAACATATTGAAAAGCCGGAAGTAAATTTCCCTTGTCGATTAGACGTGCCTCCAGAAAGACTGGAACGATTTCGATCAGACCCAGAATGAAATCATCTTGGCATGCAACTGACTTGACTGTTCATACCCTAATCACCAGTTAGCCTGACAGTCAAGTAAACACTTGAAGGGAGCCTGAAAGTCCAAACAACCTAGAAGCAGCTAAGAAGTAAGCGGCGTGGAGTAGATAATAGGCAGGATGAAATATCACTACTGCGAAGGCGATTTGCAGAAACGATAGCAGAATGTGCAGTTTTGTAGACTGATAAGTGCATCGGCAAAGCAGTAGAAATATTCGATATCATGGGTGCCTACTAATGTTCGTCTTCTAAAACATCAGCGCCGACCGTTCTGCCATCCGCTGTCCGCTGACCCGCCCCTTATGATGTGACTGCATTATATGTACAGGTTCCAAACTAAATAGAACCAGTGAGCCGAAGTTTCAGGGTTTTTATGCTTTCATCTTTTATTTGTGAAACCTCTTTAACTGTACTGCGATTATTTCCCGTGAAAATGGGTGAACTTCAATGATATCAGAGATTGTGGTGGTTCAGAGCGCATCTGAAACTATAGATATCCACTTTTATTCTCAAAGTTGATTACTGAAAGCTGATCGGCCCAAACGTTCCACATCCACTTTGACAGTAGTGACCCAGGTTTCAAGCCGACCACCCTAGCGGCCTCACATTTCTAGTGCTGCTTCAATATTGGATTCATGACAGCACAAACTGATGACGAATGCTCCCTGTACTTGGACATCTATAGAGTAATAGCCGTGCAAAATTCCACGGGAATGTTACAAGAAGCAAATTAAGCAACCGACCAAGAGTTCGCTGAGGGGACTGCCTTAGTTTGGCATAGCGAAGCGACGGACAATGAACTCAAAGTAGTATGATATGCGTGAAAACATTATACGAATACGCATTGTTGTTGGCTCTGTACCCATACCAAACTTTTTCGCAAATGTGTAGAAAACAACCCATTATTATGTGATTCTTTTGTTTTACCGATGTTCAAATAGTGTAAAATGAAGTGGGATGTTTGGGGTGTTTGTAATGAATTCGACATTTCGGTGACAGAGTCAACCATGTCAAGAAATACCAACAGGTGAAGTAGAATTAGACAAATAGACGAGGCAACCTCAAATCATACACATTTTTCATAAAGCCAGCGTACCTACGAGTGGGGAATTCTAGGATCATGATTGTTTATCATATCTAACAAGGAAATGAGAGAGGGAATGGCGAGAGGAGACAGGTGATCCCACTGGAATTCCACTACTAACGACCTGAACCTGACGATTAAGTATAGATGTCAAACTTGTCTACATCGGTTATGCATGTTTTTCATCGTTACGACAGACATTCTGATAGAAGTCTGTGCATGATTTCCGTTTTTTTTTAATGGTTAAGATTGACAGCTCATCGTGGGGTCACACAGGGCTAATGCACTCAAATGGCTGCCTGACCGCTCCCACTAGGTCAAGCATTGTTAATACATAGAAGTTGAATATACTTTCACTCTTTCTAACGGAGCTGTGAAGAATTCAGTCAACAACCTCCTACCTGCCTATTACAGAGATATGGGAAGTCACTTTGGAAGGAGCATTTGCGTAACAGCTTGAAAGAAATGTGTAGGCACTAGAGAAATGTGGATATAGGAGAAGGAAATCGAAAGTAAATTGGACCGATGAAATATAGTTGCAAGATTTCTACCACGCACTTTGCAACAGAGTAAAACTGGTGAAGCAGAATGGTTTATCACTTTTCGAAAAGTGAAGGGACAGGCACGACTGGCTTAGGGTAAGTTGGCTAGCCTATCATTTCCGAGATCATCGATACAGCTTGAAAGATCAGCCGGTGGCTTTGGAGACGCCTCACATTTGCAGTAGCAGAGGCAAAGCGACGCATAAGCTACTGAAAAGAGTCGGGTAATATTTAACTTAGGCAGGCGACTCGAGGGAGAAAAAGTGGTTCTGGATGGCCCCGACGATAATGGGTAGGAATGACAGTAAATCAAGCGAATCCTTCCTTCAGAAGCTTGCAGCTGGCTGCAGCTAGTTAGCCGGCCGACAAGTGCTTGTTCATTCATATCTGTTGGGACACAACTGTTGACCCTGGACGATCTAACAGTGGCACCAATCACTTATATGGGCGACATAACAATACAGAGTTTGCGGAGATAGAATAACTCACAAGTATCGCCCGGTGCATAGATGCGCACCAATATTGACGAAGTTCCCTATCCACTAACGAAGACCCTCTGATCTGTTGTCTCCTCATTAACTTTTATTTACGGAGCAAGGTGATTCGGCATTCCACTACGCCAGTATACGAGTAACAAAATGTGATCGGAAAAATTGCTTCAGTGTAAGCGTATCTTGACGTGGAAATTCTACCAAAGCATTCAGATCCACTGATGATTGAACTCAATCTACACAATGTTACTAACGCAACTCAATGGCAGATTACATTGCATATTGTCTGCCGAAGCATATGGAACACAGAAAAACGTAAAGTTTTGGCGAACTAACAGGAAAAAGTGAACCGAGAGTTGAACAAGACTCAAGAAGTCTAATGTGATACTGCATCGCTTAGAGTGACCCAGCAGATAAGAAACCACATTTTGAGTGTTTGGGATGACCTACAGCACACCCGTTCCCACAAATCTTACAAACCCTATCCAACGGCAGACAAAAAGAAAGCCACGGTACACTCAACTGGAACGTGGCTCACCTGGTTGTTTCCTCTTACTGAACCAACAACCCGGGCAACGTATAGACTCGCTGGAGTTTTTAATTTACGTGACAATAATATGACGAAAAACGCATTCACTGGGATGGTCAGAATGTATCAGTTCACTACCATATCGACAGGATATGTAATAATGTTATCAACGCAACAGGGAATGTTGTCAGTTTGTCGCCCTAAAAGTCAGCACATAGTCTTTTCCAAGTTCATTTTCTAATTGGATTATCAACTTGACATCACGGACACAACTGTTTATTCGTCACTCGCATGAATTTAGGTGACAGACATTTATGCTGAAGGGGGTAGTTATTTCGTAGCAAGCCAAATATTTATTATTTATTAAAACAATATGGTATACTGAAGTACGACCAACGAAGTATCCTTGCACTAGTAAAAATCAGCTGATGCCCCGGTACTGGTCGATTCCGTACTGCACATAAATCTATATCTACGAAACATGTGTCGGTGCACTTCTCGTACTGTTATTATCCGCTGGGAATTGGACGTGACAACATGAGTCAACGATACCTAGTAATTCCAAATATTAACCTCCACATCGTTGGCGGCATCAACGATGAAAATAAAAACTGGCAACTAATAGGATCTCGGCTTGTTGCGGATTCCGACTGTCAGTGCACAAGCCGCACTCAGTCACGTTACTCGGGTTTGGCGCGCAAGATATCACGTGTCAGTAGCACAATGGACTAGAGATCATAAGCTTGCAGATGTAGTCCGATTCACGGACAACATATATTCCTTCAAACCAGCTGTGATACAAAATCGACCGTCAAATGCAGTGCAAGCTCATGCATTGGAGTGGTAGGCAACTGAAAACAGTCAGTGCTTGCTTACGGTACGGAGCGACTTTGTGGTAAGAATGATTTCACCGCCCCTGCACTCTCAAGCTAGCATCGTTTATAAAAAACGTCTTGAAAAGCCCTTATGACGCTGGTAGACTGATCAAGACCATCTAGATTATCAACCCATTAAAGTGCGAATGGGAACACGGAGCGAACTTCTCAGTCAGGTCATTATACATAGTCGTTGGTTTGTTCGCTGAGCTGGGCACCACTACGTCCCCTAACAACGCACTGATGATGTCACCTCGACTGATGATGAAACGTCTACAACCAAATTGCCCAGATCAGCGAACAAACCAACGACCATCTACGCTACCTGAGCTACCAACATTCCCCTCTATAGAAAAGGCATTATACATCTTCATCACACGCAAGAAGGGAGCGACAAGAAATTAACGAAAAATGTCTATGCAATTACGTGCCGCAACAAGCACCCTTTGTGTAACACCACCGAAAGAAGTTTAGGTCACAACATGCTCAAGCTTCAAGAAGACTTGGCAGTCAGCCCATTAACACATCTTAGATGTATGAGTTCATTTGTGGAACGGAATCCATATTCGGAACTTCAACATCTACATACTGTCTACACACGTGTGTAGTTGAAACACGAAAGGGAGCACTATAGCATTTTTCAGGTACTTTTCACAATATTCCATCAGACATTCGTCTCTGTTTTGTTTGTGAAATGCTGAACCACCTATTCAACAAGCTAAAAGCCAAACCGAGTCCCCCATGACACGGCGCAGATGAACAGCACGAACATGCAGTGTGTGACTAGTCCTGTCAGCCCTTCACCGAGCTACTCCCGCGTTTTCTGACAAATGAACTCCACACCTCCACACTCTGCATACTGCTTTAACAGACTAGAATGAGTAACTTAGGCCACCCGTCTTCATGTGGATCCAATTATTATGACTGCGACGTAGACAGGTTAGAGCAGCCCAATTTCACATAATCTGCTGGTGTACCATAGCGACGAGTCTAGTCTCGATCAAGTGATACGAGAAGATAGACTCGACGATTAACGACCCTGAAGGAAACACAACATTGAATCTGGCGGATGTCGAGTGATGCTGGAAGCATTTATGCGCAAAATTGGATATTTCTCACTCTAGGATCCCGACAAGAGTGCCGATCAGCCACTCACAAACGAAAGGTAGAGGGTCCCAGAGATCCGTCAGATGAACACAGCTGGTGATTCTTAAAAGAATGAAACAGCTTTATCGTGCTTCTCAGCTTCACATTATTGATTGACTTCAATCGCGAAACGGATCCTCAAATGGATGTCGTACTTTCGTGATCCTAGAAAGCATCCAGTGACCCTGACGTAACAATTCTGACCGATCGTTTAAATCAACGCCATTTAGTTGTACGTGTGTGATGTCATTTTCCCACATAGACAAGTTAGCTCTATTCTTGATATAATTTATGAGGAAAATTTTGCTACCCAACTTGCTCTGTCATTCTGATTTCCAAAATATGAACACCAGTGCCAACACCTAACACAAAGATTGACACGTTCGACCCCTCAGCAATGCCGCTAAAAATAGCAAGGGTCATGCTGTTGGACACGACTGAATGGTCGGCTTAGAATTCAAATACTCCAGACAGTTTCACCATGCACAACTTTCCACGACAGTGACCTACCGAACCCACTTTTTCCGCATCGTGCCGTGAAGTTCTGTCCCGGAGTGCACATCACTCAAATTCATGAAGATCACTGTAAGGATGAACCAAAAATTATCACTGAATGCAAACACATCCCGACCTAAAACCGTCACTTTGTCGTGGTGGTCGCGCTTCTGTGCTGCAATGATCCTGCGGGTTATACTGGCTGGAACTCGGTTCCTAAAGGTTGAACCATGTCAGAAAGGCCAAAGGGGAGCAGCCCGACTATAATAAAAAAAGATAATCGTTCAGCTATAACACCCTTTCGGTGCCTAGCTGCCATGCCACCTGAAGAAAGCACAACGGCTGGGATACTGCCACGTTGCCCAAGCCTAGGCAGAAGTGGAGATGCAGAGGTCGGGTTCGAACCACAAACCTTTCGGTCAGTAAATTCGCACTCTAACCACTGAGCCACCTCGCCCGAAGAAGAATAGCCTGTCACCGTACTGCGAGAAACCGTATTACGAGGCGGTTTGGAGATAAATCATACTGTCTTCTTCGATAAGAGTGTGAAGGCAGTAAGGCGTTTCGCTCAGACGACCAGCATATCCATATTTAGAGGATCTTGCTCCTCTATTTTGCCGGTGGATTCTAAAGGGGTTACTCATCAAAGTGCAGTACCGGAAAGCTAAAGGAATAAAAAGACCGCGTTCCTAAACAGGAGATCTAAGGCAATAAATCAACTTATACGTATCTTTCTGTCATTGATAGCTTCGGTTCGCACAATAATTTATAATCACCCCGGGATAAAGCTATGGTGCGACTTTTATGCCCTCAAAAACACTTAGCGATACTTTCAATTGGTGACTGGACGAAAAGTCAAGAATGTATGATATCTGAAAACATTGACGCAAAAACGCGTTTCAGCCCATCAGCAGCTGGCTTGTGCTACGTCCCGTCCTGTGAATTCTGTTTTTGATCGTGAAGTGTCAATTGATAACAGAAACCATCTTATTGCATCCATTAGGAATGGAATCAAGGTAAAAAGCAACTGTGACCGTATAAATCTGTCGCGAGTTGTACAGGGAAGGTACACCTTTTGGACTAACCAATTGCTTTATTACCTGTGTCACAGATCCCAAAAGTTATCGTCAGACAGCCTAGTGAAACTCATCAACATTTTACACGGGTCACTTACCCAGTTGATTGGACCCATTTCGTCCCTCTTAGGATTCATCAGAAAGACAGTTTCTGACAGCCTTATGTTCTGTTTGAACACCAAATTATATGCGATTGGCAAAACACACTCGTTTGTAAATTGAGTTGGTGTCGTTTGGAGACTCAACTGAATCCCAGGTGAATCTCTCGGTTGTTATTCTTCAACTGAAAGCACCCCACGGTAGTCAGAACATTGGAGTATTTGCCCTTAACGCAACACGCCACCTGAGGTACCAACATTTTCCTCTATAGATAACACTAGGCTGCTTGTAAGGCTGTTAAAAACCCGTCGATGGCCCACTGACGGTTTAGCCTTCTTGGGAGGGATATTATTTCATACCTGGATATCGTCCCAACTGAAATATGAAGCGGCCGTTGTGCGGCACATTCACTTGAAGAATATCATGAATGAGATCCAGCTGGTATTCAGTTAGGTTTCCCGTTAACACCAAACTAATTTGAAAATAAGTAAACTAGCGACAAGAAATGTCTACACCAACCCAATACTAATCATAACTGTTCAGTCCGTTGTTACTAGGATCGCCACACAAAGGCAACGGTAGCAACAGACTGATACACCGGTGGAATCCTTCACTATAAGGAGCCAGCGGCTCGTTTGTCGCATTGTTCTGTTGCTCAGATTAATGCAAGCCTTTAGACTGGACTCCGGATATACGCGAGTCTGGATCAGCACACCAAGGCTATGGTTAGGTATCGCTTGATACATTTTAAAGCTTGTCAATAAGATGATAAAGCAGAGTTCTGTGCCTTTGTGAGTCTTCACTTAGACCATAAATCGAGCATCCAAGCACATACCTACAGAAGATAGCGAATAACACATATCTTTCGAAATGAGTCTTTATCCTTTTACTTATAAACGATTGCAAACTGAGTGGATGAGAACTTTACTTGGAAAAATCGTCGTTTCCGGGCAATCCCGAGCCATGTCGACTGAGGGTGACCATACAATCTTCACAGTCATCTTTTAGTTCTCCCTACTGTTGTGCGTTTCCTGAAGTTTTTCGGAAGCTAAAAGTTCTAAATGTTTTGTCATTGTCTCGAAGCAAACTACTCAAAAAGTTTCTGAAAGCTCTTCGACAGCCCACGACCGGTTTCGCTCTTTTTGGGGGCTCATCAGGTAGGCACAGTTCCTGGGTTTCCGTTAACCTTGTGTTTTCTTGAACCCAAATGGTGCGAAACTCGCCAACCCACTTGAACACCAATTTAGTCTTAACGGGAGACTCAAATGAATCCCAGATGAATCTCTCATTTGTGATGTATTTCAACTGAATGTGCTAAAAAGCTCCTAAACGTCTTGTCGTTTCGTCCAAATATCTGCGACGTTTCGATGTTCTCCGGTTACAATCAAGCGTCACGCAGGAAAAACGGAGTAGCTGTATAAATCTGCCGCCCAATGTATGCAGTGAATCCTCCCAAACAAGATACCAGGGACCCACTTTATCCCACTGACCAAGCTGCAACGTAACACAATCACGACCGCCCAGCTGAACAATTAAACAATTTGGTGACAACAAGACCTATTTCCTCAGCCCCCTATTTCATGAACCTCCAATGATAAGCACCAGTGACGTGTTACGGGAAGGACAGTCCTCAATCAAAACTTGTATCGCAAATAACCATCCCGAAAATTTCGCCGGAATCCATATTCGCGAACACCCCACGCAGAAGACGCAATGACAGAGCCGAAGAGAGAGCGCCTTAGCATTATCGGTTGAGGGTGACTACTTGACTCATTGTGTGCCATCCTGGTACGCAGGATCCCGGCAACAGGTTTTCTCTCGTGAATGACACTAGTAGCGGCAGTCACTCTGACTAATGTCTTTTATAGGTACACATGCAGACGCAGTGACAGTAACATGGGGAAGGGAACGACGTTATATGTATCGATGAATTCGTGACCATTTTACACATAGTGAGGCCACTAAAAGTGCGCGCAGGGTCACTGTGGTCAACAGTTATTTTCGCATATCTCTGCCCCTCCCAACTCGGAATCTTCAAATCTGAAACGAGTCTACCCCAGCCTAGATATCTAGTGATTGTGAACAAACTGTTGACAATAACTGCGAAGAATCGTAGATCCGATATGCTATGCATATGCGAAACACCAAAGCGGTCAGAACATTTTAAGGTAATGTTGTGAATTTACTATCTTCCCATGGTGCGCAAGGCCGAATACGCATTAAATATAAGTTTCAGGTTTCGTAGTCCCATTCTGTTATCGATCGGTGTGTCTAATGCAAGCTACACCTTCGAAAAAGTTTACCAGTAACTCAACTGGATCGATGGCACCGTAGGAGTACGGACAAATATAGACATACAAACACGTGAAAATGAGTAAAAGGAGGATTACTACTAAACAAAATAGATGCGAAGCAAGCATTGTCCATTTTTGTCCATTTCATAAGGTTGCCGAAAATCAATGACAGCCCACGACCCGTTCCGCTCTTCTTGGAGCTTACTAGATAGGCACAGTTCCCAAGTTTCCGTCAACCTTATGTTCTACTTGACTACCACATTTTACGCACCTTCGTGTTGATGGGAGACTCAACCAAATCTCTCGCTTGGGACATCCTTCAGCCGGGATTCAGACGTGTCCAATCAATGTCAACTTAACTGGCAAAATGAGTGCATTGCGCCCACTACACACAACTTGGCCTTAAAGTAGAACATAGGGAAACTTGGAAACTGCGTCCAAATTATGAGTTCCGGAGAGAGCGAAACCGGTCGTGTACCATCCAAGAGCTTTCAACAAACGTGTGAGTGGTGTTCCCTCAAGAAGATGTACTGCAATATCTTTGATATCGTACCAACTGAAATATGAGGCGGCGTTTGTGCAGGAAATTCAACTGAGTCTACGGTCAACTGCATCGTCTCAGTTATTCTCGATATCTCATCATCATCATCATCATCATCATGGACAACATGACATCAGTGTTCAACACTAATGCTTCGCTGCCGTACTACCACGATTTATTTGAAAGCCTAATTGTGAATAAAAGAATAAAGGTGAAAGGGACTCAGTGCTAGCTTACTACAATCATTCCTAGGTGCCTACACCTCCAGACACCCATTCAAGCAATCTGGATAGAAACTGACAACAAGATCGCCACTGACATCGGTTGGCAGCCATATCTTGCAGCGTCTCCAACCAGGCGCAGTGGGGATCACGCGGTACCCATCCTGGAAGGCGAGTAGTACCGACAGCACCCAAGCGTTTCGTAATTTCCTTCATACTCCTCTGCCAAGTCAAGGCCACCTCTCTGTTCCTGCCACTCTGAATTTGGCATGAAAAACAGCACTCTCTTCGGCAAACGATGATTAGGCACACGCAACACGTATCCCAACTAACACAGCATCTGGTGCTGGACACATTCTTCAATGGAAGTATCCGTTGCAAAACCGAAAACTCGCTTTCTAATTACCTCGTTAGGGATTCGCCGACACCAACCCACACGAGCTATGATTCTGAGACAACTATTGTCAAACACCTGAAGACGTCTCAGTTCCGCTGCTCGAACAGGCCAAGTCTCACAGCCATACAACAGAACAGTCCGCACTGTAGCTTGATACACACGTCCCTTGAGATTCAGGGATACACCACTTTGACGCCGTAGGTGTCTCAAATTAGCAAACGCCACCCGAGCCTTGCAGATTCGTGCATTGATATCATCTGTCACACTACAATCAGAACTAATAAAAATTCCAAGATAGGTCAAACTCTCCACAACTTCCAGTGCCTCCCCCTGGATTGTAAGTGACGTGTTCAGTGATTGCATGTCCAGCAGCATGACTTTACACTTTGTGGGTGCAAAGTGCATACCAAAGGACGGGATGACTTTGGTCAGTTCATCCAAAAACATCTGCGCCTTCTCCTCCTCTTCGGAAATGAGAACGATGTCGTCTGCATATTCCAGATCGACAAGGTTTTCGTCACAGGCTACTTGAACACCAGAGTTTTGGAGACCTTCCAGCGTTCGTCCCATGATTTCGTCGATCACGAAGTTAAATAGGAAAGGAGAGAGTGGGCATCCCTAACGGACACCGCTTTGTGTACGGAAGCTTCTGGAGAGCTCGCCGTATACCCTCACACGTCCGGAAGTCTGAGAATACAAAGAGCTTATTATGTTCACAAACTTGGTGGGCAAGCGTGTCAAGAAGAACAGACCGATCAACCGAGTCGAATGTGCCTTGGAAACCCAGGAATACTAGAATTGTGGGTCGTTTGTACGTATGGCGTTGTTCTAGCACCTGACGGAGTGTGAAGATTTGGTCAACGCAACCCCTACCAAGCCGGAATCCCGCTTGCTGCTGTCGAGTGCGTGTCTCACGAGCCACCATAAAACGACGAAGCGCAAGTGACGCCAACAGACTCAGTACGACCGGGGTCAAGCTGATCCTTCTGTGGTTACCACACTCACTACGAGCCCCTTTTTTTGAAAATGGGCACTATCACCGACTCTCCCCAGTTGCCTGGGACAGACTCCTTTTCCCAAATGCAAGCGAACAGATCAGACAAGCGCTGACTGAGGACTTCACCCCCATCTTTGAACAATGCGAGTGGGAGGTCATCCGGACCAGATGCTCGGTGGCGCTTGAGAGAACGTATGCAGTCATAAACCTCCGAGGCCGTAGGCGGTTCCACGTTCACCGTCCAGGGTTCTACGTCACCTGTACGTCACTGTACTAACGTAACATAGATGAATCTGTGCCCTCTTGTTCGGTTTACTTCAGAGATTGCTTCAGACAACGGTGAAAAACTCCTGGCCGAAGTGGCACATGACCGATTCTGTTATGTCCGCCTGATAAACCTCAATCAGTAAGAACTGAGTACGAACTGCTTCCGAGAGGCCGGTTTTGTAAAAAATTTACCGCATCCAATGAATTCATCTTCTCTAATGTGGCCAACAGCAACATAGACCTGCGATCAACGGTGAAAAGACGTTGACCAAAGTAACAAGCGATTGATCTTGTTACAACCTCGTGATGCGGCTCAACCAGAAGAGAAAGTATGATGGGTTGCACCTCAAAGATGACATTCTACCCTGGTTATTAAGACGATGAAACCCAGGTATTATATGTTCGGTATCCAGAAAAACCTCCAGCAGAATGGTGCAAAATTAGACTGGCTGCATGAGCTAAGCTAATTTTGAGATCAACTAACCATGTGGAATCTCACTGTGTTGTAGGGGCAACTAAAAGTTACTATGATAACACTAGGTAGCTTCGACCATTTAAATTACGAAACAAAAGGATAGTGGAATACAGAGAGACACCTCACGAACATCCTTAAACAGACTGGAGGCGACACGAGACGTTCGGAAGTGCATCGCGTTCTAGTGTTTGATCCCTTACGGTAAAACATCCGTCTAAAATTCTTCAGGTGCCGAAAAGTCCAATTATACAGAATGCGTCTTACCATGATGGAGGCTGAATAAATGTACGTCGTTTTCAATGCCGGTTTCGGAATAGTACACATTAGGTAGACTAAGTACGATATTTCGCAGATATAAATGATGGTAGTAGGATGTTTTCTACTGGTGGGATCCCTCTTCCCTGATGTCCATGTGATATTCCTAGCCTGGCTACAGACGCTGAATGACGTGACGACAAGAGGAGCAGTGGCATTCACGGTTTGTTTCTATCCCTACTGTATGAGTGAGTATCTGGAGGTGCTGACATCTCGAATGTTCGGGGTGTCTGTGTAGCACGAAGCCTCCCTTTCCCATAGCCCACCTATTAGAGAACTTTATTTGAATTAACTGATATAATGATAAGACAGTGAGACACCGGCGTCCTGATTTGGTGCATAAAACAGTCAGAACGTAAGCATTTGTCAGGTCAGTGCTCAAATTAGACCCACGTGGACATCAGCCAACCGGAGTGGTGGGCTAACAATTACACGCGATATAACGCCATTCCTCCTCAGTCGCTAGGACGCAGGCACCAATGCACTGTAATGACGTGAGAGAAGAAAGCGCATACTGCGTCTTGAAATCTCTTGGCCCTGAATAAGCAGAAAAACTGTACCCTAAAGTAAACACTTAACAACAAAAATTCGTCAGATATCCGCATCGTAATGGCGGAACATTCACGAGTAGCCATACGACCTGATCAAAGCTATGGCTGCTTGGCATCTGGTATAAAGCAAAATGTTACCGCTCGAGTTCTAATTAAGTAGAACAGCCTGACAGGCCAATATAGTGCTCAGTGCTGTGGTGAGGCAGTATGACGTCGCACAACGCCAACGTGCATATATGGGTTGAGGAACGCATTCGCCCATGGAAATTACGAATTGAGAATACAGGGTCTACGGATAGAAACTAGACATATGAGTATGTGAAGAAAGGTTCAACAACGAATATCTCACACAAAGGATTGGGATCTTGTTCCAGTAGGAGCACTGCAAGGAAAAATTGCGGTGGAGCTTTGTGAAGGTCTGCACTAGTGAGACGCCCGTGGGACACACTTCTGTCGGTTCATCTACGGCTGAAGATCAAACCAAGCTTGTTCCGATATCACTCAGATATGGGAATCTGCTCAAACAATTAAACTGTATCTAATTTCTAGTGAATCCAAAAGCCAACAAATCTCAACAGATTCGCGTCACTACAATCCTCGAGTGCTCTTGCCTGGGTCCGAGTGACCAGGGCTTATAAGCCCCCAGGATTCACTAAAAACTGCAAGTCAAAAAGAACACGACATAAAAGGACGGATTTTTATCGGGTCATCTGCTGTTATAGTAAAAGCTATCCTGCACAACTAATTAGGGGTTCATTGGTGTCAATTTATTGCAATTGCGTTTCTAAGACCGATGAGAGAATACTGAAGGCGCCTTTGATCATCTGCTCACAAGGACCAAACCTCACAACTGTACAGTACGGCCCTAACTGTGATCTTACACACGCGAGCTTTGAGATCCAACGAAACCAAAAGTGGTGCCAATTTGCGACTCGTACAGAGACGTCATCATCAAAGCTAATACAACATTCTACATTAACAACCAACTGTCTCGCAAGAGGTATGCTAGAGAACCGAGAAGTACGCAGTACGAACCGCAGTACGACGGTGTGGTGACCAGGGGCATCCTTCATTACAACACTCCTGTCCGAAAATTAGAACGATTCAGATCGAAAAGTCTCCCGTCTCCGGTGATTCGAACACGGGGAGGCCTGCAGATCCTTCAGCGTGTTCCACTGGTTCACTGACCACGAAATTCATCGCCACCAAGCATAGGGACATGCTTGCCGGACGCTTTTGGTGACCTTCCCGTACACTGTTACACGCACGATAATCGCAGACTTTTACGGCATGCTTTGGTGCAAACCGACTGGTCAACAGAACCGGGTACATACAACTGGCATCCCACGATACGCGGATTCCAAACATATAAGCAACTTTCTGTCACCATACACGGAGCGAAAATTGTGTCGTCGGAAGGAACCACACGTTCGTGGACTCAGTAAACGACCTTGGTAACGCGGTATTTCCCAAAAACGGAAACCTGCTCCTGATGCACACAAAACACTTGCATCAGGATCTCGACTCCTCAGAGCCAAAATACGGCCATTCTTTCGGAAAACTTACAATACTCAAGGTCATTTTCGTCTCCCGACAAGTTTTAGGATGCAGTCAATCTGTGCTCTTTTGCGTAAAAAAGGTACTTGTCTTTCGGAGAAAGTAGCAACGGAAAATATAATGCAGTAATGGTTCGGCTGTAACACCCTTTTGGTGCCTAGCTGCCATGCCATCCTAAGGGAGCACGATGGACGAGATATTGCCTGAGTACCCAAGCCTAGACAGGAACAGTCGAGATGCAGCTGTTGAGTTCGAATCACGGACCTTCCAGTCAGCAAGTTCGCGCCTTAACCACTTAGCCACCTCGACCACTATTCTGCAATCGGGTCGCCAGGCTGCTAACCAGGACTTCCTCACCATTAGAACGTGCAAGGTGTAGAGGATCAGGGCCGAGTGTCTAGTCGCGTTGGAGGAATGACATGTGGCACAGGATTTCTGTTGCCGAAGGCGGGCTGGTGCTGATGTCCTACTCGGGCCCGTGGGTTCCTCCGGGGATTGTGTTGACGACCGGATAAACCGTTCTGTAGCGTTCAGCCAAACGCTCCAGACGATTCTGTGAATTAATTGCTGTTCCATCGTTTACGTAAATGGTTTCGCTGATACAGGTTGATGGGTACGGCTGAAATAGGACGTGAGTGTTTCCTGCAGCAAAAGCCTTCACACCCTAGGCTTCCGCAATACACAATGTTGTCATTCTTCAGGCTCTTCGTTATCCGGCATACGAAGAATCGGTGGGCGCCATCGTAGTCGGTAATTGTTGGTATGGCTTTTCCGCCAGCATATCTCGAAAAATCCGTATTCAAGTGGTGGAGGCAGGTGTCCTAAAAGGGGACAGCATAGCTGCTTTCACTCTTCTACCCATCCTCCAGCCATTCTTTGTTATCAGTGTGACTGTGCGCTTCCAGTAATTTTCCAGCTAGATGAGCCCGATATTGCTAAGTTATTGAAAATCATTGAAGTCGCACGCGTAACCCTGATACCCCTAACCGAACTCGCTCTATGGCATGATCAAAGTCGACTTGCGCACCACAGAAGGAATTACAATCATTAGCTGGGATTCTCCACCGGTAACTGACAGCTACATTATCCAAGTGAGTTCATGACAGGCTTGAAGTTAGTGGCCTCCAGGTAACCCTGTGTGGGCGCCTGTGCTGGCCAGGGACAGATGCTATTCAACATACGACTGAAGTCATTTCCCATTATCCTTACAGTGAGAATCGACTCCGAACCTCCCACCCACTGTGCTTCTTCCAAGCTTGGACGTTCAACATGGGCATCCATACCACCTGCCGGGATGACAATATCCGAGCTTTATGCTGACCGAAACAGTGGTTACAGACCTAGATAAAAAGTCAAACTCTCTGCTTCAGAACTGCAGTCTATCAAAACGTATGCCCACAACAAATAGACACCGTTTACCGCTACGGTAGCAAAGCGTCAGTGATGAACACTGATGTTATGCTGTTGATGGCGACGATGGACGAGCTTAACTGAACCGCGCAGCCGTACAGCGCAAAGACGACTGTGCCCTGGAATCCAGTCCAGCAAAGATCTTTCAGCCTTGGGGGCGAGTGCAACTCCCACGACACGGATACCCCGGGCCAGTAGGTCAAGATCACCAGGTACTCGGGGAGTGATATGTGAAAGAGCTGAGTTCTTCCTAAGTGAGTTGAGGTGCATGACCGAAGTGGGGTGTTTTATGCGTGCCTAGGAGATAACATACACCGACGGAAAAGGAAAGCAGAGTTTCAGCGGAGAATGCCCGTTGCTCAACTCGTCAAACAGCACAAACAGTGGAGGCCGCAACGTGGATCAGATCGTTGGAGTTTGGTAAGGGATTATTTTGTTTCATTTCGGTGGACGATAGGTTAGACTTAGAACAATGGTTAGGGAACCGGCAGATGGATTGACTGCATAAGACCGTTTAATGGGTGGGGAAGGAGTGTGGATGAGAACCTGCGAAAGACCGAATGATACTCCTCGGCTTTCCAGGCCAATGGGTTTTGCTTAAGATTCTCCACACTGGGGCAACTAAAGAATGTGGCGTTTTGTTCCAGTAACCTGATTGTAACCTTTGACTCAAAAGTTTAACCACAAAGCAGCGCGTTGTAGAGTTTTATTGGGTGACTTTGTCCGGGGCGAATAACTCGTTAGTTTGACCCGCTTGACTGCGAGGACTGACCTAGCCCGAGGGCTCAGGGAGTACGGCACAGATGTCTCATTCCTTATAATACTGTGCGTTACTGCGTTTACAATCCCATCGAGGAGGACGGTATAACCTTACCTGCAGACCACCTTGAATTACGGCTATTTGTAGTACGGGGGCTCGGTGTTCGTCGTCTGGCTGCACCCTTTTGGCCTTCCTAATATGGTTACACTTTGTAGAACGGAGTTCCATCCAGCGCAGCCCGCGGAATCATTGCAGCACTCAAGCCTAACCAGCACATTAAGGCAGCAGCTCCTGGTTAGGACATTTTGGCGCGCTGGCACAGGACACTGATAAAAAACACACCTATTCGAAATATGGAACAAAGGCGGACCGAACCGCGTCTTGTACATACATCCGTCCGCGTAACAAAATCCCAAGCAGCTACGCTTATACCCCAAGAAAAGCGAGAGACATTAGATAGTGAGCTATCAAGGCCAGAAGATGATAATAAAGATATGAACCAAATCAATAAGGAACCAGAGGAAACACAGGTCGAAAGTGAAAGCTGCCGTAGGGGAAGATTCCAGCACTAACCTTGGGACTAGTAGTCAACAAGAGGATCGGGCAACGAAATTCATCAAATATTGCACCCACTGTCCAATGAAAACAGGCCAGGCTCTAAAACACTACACCCGCTACAGGGCCGAATCTGGCAAAGAAATAGAAACGGCCGCAAATTACTGCCATTAGACTGTCTCGCCTCGCACACCAAAAATCAAGCTCCCTTCTACCTCGGAACCCCCTCTTGCGTGGTCGATAGCCAAATCATATCGAAAATGACCGAAAGAGGGTACAGGTGGGTAGAAAACTTCGCATAGCTACTTACCAACTCCTTCCTGTTTGCAACAAGTATTGCGGTCGTTAGACCGGAGCACTACCGTGCTGGGTTTCGTCCAAGGAAGGAATTATTCCAGCAGTGCAAAAACCGAAAAACTTCCAAGAGATGACAGAACTCTCTCAGATACTCGCACATTCTTGAAACTGCGGGAACCGCTGCGCAAACTTAGTATCATCATATAGTAGGGGGGGGGAATATCGGCCAACTGGTATACTTATATTTTGCTGCCACTCCAAAAGTGATATGACAAGATGTCAGAACCTCAGAAAAACGCGCCACATCGACTTAGCCGCAGAACTTCTCACCGTATCCTGCTCAGAAGTTGTGTTACGGAAAAGGATCGACGGGTTTGACTAAACCAAGGCGGGTATCGACTAGACAGAGATAGTACGGTCCAAATCTTCCTTTCACACTGTACACTAGAATGCCGCTGCAAGATTCGGCAGCTCGCTGCCACGCAACTCACTGATTTTGGGTCGGGGGTCAAAACAAAAAACAATGACTGGTTTTAGAATATCATAGAAGCAGCAATACCGGCGAGACTACACACTATGACGGCGTGGGGAAAATAATTATTTGTACCAAGGTTCGCTAGTGCAAGGCCACTATCCGCCCAGTATGCCTCCGAAATCTTGCCCACCGATCAGACATCATCATCATCAGAAAAAGTAACATCAGTGTTGATACGGATGCTCCTAATTATATTTAAAGTCCTGGAGAGAAAAGAAGATGAAAAGAGTGGGTGAGGGAGGGCACGTATTGCTGGCAGATGTCAAGCGTTCTGAGGTGCCTCAACCACACAATCTGGGAAAAAACTGACAGCACAAACCAAACTGACATCTATCAGCCGTCATTTATTGCAATGTTTCCAGCCAAGCGCAGGCTGGGTCACGGGTACCACATCCTGGAAGGTACACAACGTCAACAACCAAACTCTTCGTAGTCTCTTTCACACCCCTCTGCCAATTCATACGTTGTCCACCTCGCGGTACGCGCCATTCTGAAGGAGGTACGGAGAACAACACTCGTCTCGATGGACGGTTTTATGCATACGCAGAACATGGCCGAGCTACCGCAGTTGACGGTTTTGGATGTTTTCCGCCATTGAAGTATCTACTACACAACCAAACACATATCTTCTAATTACTCGTTACTAATCCATTGACGCCATCCAAAAAACAGCAACGCGTGTGAAGTATTGGTGGTCAAAAACCTGAAGACGCCTCATATCATCCGTCAGCAGAGGGCATACCTCGCAACCATACGATAATGCGGTCATTACTGTAGCCTGGTGCACGCGACCCTTAAGACCCAGTGATACGCCTTCTTGATGCCGCAAGTGACGCAAATTAGCAAACGTGATTCAAGCCTTTGAGATTCTTGCAATGACACCAGACACACTTCCGTCAGAGCTAATACGACCACCGAGTTATGTAAAATTCTCCACAACCTCCAGTGATTCTCCTTGAATTGCCAGACGTATGTTCAGAGACTGCACATTCTGAAGCATGACGTTGCAGTTTGAAGATGCAAGACGCATGCCGAAAGATGGTGCGATGGTGGTCAGTCTATTCAACAGGGCTTGTGCTTCACCTCAATCTTTAAAGGCGAGGGCGATGTCACATCCGCACTCCAGATCGACGAGGTTCTCAACAGCAGCAATTTGAACACCGGAGTTTCGATCAGACATTCGAAGGCTAGAGGTATTTGACCACTTATGCATAATATTTTAGAGCTCAAACGACGGGACACGAGTAAATGACATGAAACAATGTCACCCCAACTACAATGGCTCGGACATTGAGTATGCAGACGATATTGCTATCCTTGGTTCAGATCCTTCCCAAATGCAAACGATTTTACATAACCTAAATAACTCTGCCGCACGGTTTGGCACGCGCTTCACGTCTGCAAAGTGTAAAGGGCTGCTACAAGACTGGGTGGGATCAAACCCACACCTCATGCTTGCAGGTGAGGCAATCGACATGGTAGATAAATTTGTTTACCTGGGCAGCTGTATAAGTTCCGGTGGACTGGCTGGAGATGAGATTATTTCTCGAGTCGGAAAGGCCAGGGCAGCTTTTGCCAACCTCCGATACTTACGGCGCCGACGTGACGTCAGTTTGTCTGTCAAGGAAAGAGTTTACACTGCGGTGGTGTGATTCATACTGCTTTATGGATCAGGAACGTGGCCCCTACGCGCAGAGGACATACGGAAGATGTCAGTGTTTGATTATCGGTGTCTCCGAAGCATTGGTCAGGTCTGGTGGGAACATCGGATTAGTAACGCTGAGGTACGCCAGATGGTCTTAGGAAGAAGGAACTCCCACGCGATGGATGAATTACTCACGCTTCATAGGCTGCGCTGGTTGGGACATGTACTCCGAATGCCAGAAGACTGTCTGCCTCACAGAGCTCTTTTTTCCCAGTCCTGTGCTGAGTGGAAGCGACCGAGTAATGGACAGTGTATGACCTGGCAACGAAGTACGAAAACACTAACCAGTAAACTGAGTCGGGTGGGCAACTGCCGCCTCCCTGGATGGGGACCCCGGGACTCAAATCACCAGTGGTTAATGACACTGGCAGAAATGGCTCAATCGCGCAGTCAGTGGTGCTCGTGCATCAAAGCTATCGCCTTCAATGAGTAGCTACCCAATCTCCGAGCAAATTGAACATGCCTTCGCTTCCAAAGCTGGTTGTACGTTCCACATACCCGTTTCCCGGTGATCGAAACTGCAACAGCTGGAACCAATGTGCCTATGGTACACGGTTTATAGCTGGTAAATTGAAAGTGCATTGAACAACGGCTAGGACACATCATATGGTCTAACTCGGGGCTCAGTAGGATGGCTGGTACGGAAAGGCGACGTCACTCGAATGAACAAATGAAAACCTGCTTAAATGTAACCAAACCCGACATCAAATGTCTGGGCTACCAAGATATCCGTGGTCCATGACACCGAGATACAGGGTCGCTATAAATTCGTGCCAATGCTTGCTTCAATCGCCAGGCTTAGCTGGCTACAATCATGATGTTAAAGAAACAGGAAACGGTCACATAGTTTCTCACTCGTTGTCAAACTAATCTCTTCGACTCATTCCCGAACCACCGGAGTACTGAAATTCATATCCTGGGATACTCTTCTCAAGAAACCACTTACGATTGCCTTGTTTCTCGTAATAATTTCGTGCAACGGTTTCTGAACCGATTTTCGACTCCTGTGAAATCCACTTTCGTATGATAAAAACCTTTATGTCGCCTGAAACTACCAAACAAAATTCACTCAGGTACTGTGTAGAATAATAACACGTGTCCACACCCTGTCGCTTACTGGCAGACTCATACACTGGCGAGCTACCAATAGCTGATGGTTTCCTGATAGGATCGCTTACTCACCACAATTTGCTTGTATCTAGATAAATTTGTGGCAGATACCCACGATTTCAAGTCCTTCAGAAGTCACAAAGAAGCACATAGATGCCGACAGGCAAACATAAGACGGACACGACCAACGTCGTACAGGTCAAATCTATGGTATGCAGGAGGGTGTAAGCAGGTAGTTAACAGTTGGACTTTTAAAGGGAGAAACCCTGGAGTAACATGCTAAATTTCTGTACGTCACCGAAGCTAAATTCCATTACGAACGCCCCAGTAATGACAATTGGGGCACCAAATTTACTTGGCATAGAGCCTAGTATTGTGCTCGCGTGTCACATGACATGAAATGCTTATATTCACGGATGAGATAATTTCGTATGAACTGACCTACCCAGAGCCGCAACAATCAAAGTAGATGAGTATGAACTAAACAATTAACGACAATATGTTATTCAAACTACAGCTTCTCGACACACGCACAGGGGATCTCTCAGCTTTACAGAGAAACCCGAATGCGATTACTTTTTATTCACTGAAGAGTAGAGAAACAAGGCGCTATAGATATCTCAAATCACAGGTAAGAAGCAGACATCTACACAGAAATGATAGCACGCGCTCGTTTAGGAGGTACCTGGACCGCAAAATAAAATTCAGTAACAATGGGGAACAACAACTAAATACTGGTTGTCGATAAATTTTACAAAATAAGTATGTACATGAACATAAGTCAACTTGGGCTGCAGGCGTGCGAAGTTACATGTCATCTTCCTCCTCGTACATGCTCTCCTCGACACAGGCACGTACACGTTTTTCGTATTCACGTCTGTTCTCTACGTAAAGTTGGGCGGCGAGACTGTTGGCTGGTGAGTTTGGATTAGGCTCATCGAGAAGGGACTGAATAGAGGTGAGAATAGCCAATACATCGTACGTTGGGCTCCAAGCACTTGACAGGATATCCAGGCAGATGCTTCCGTCCGTGTAAACGTTGGGATGGAACATCTTCGAAAGGAAAACAACTCGTGGAGGCTTGTTGGGGTATTCTTCGGTAAAGTCCAATCGCAGTTTGAAAGTTCCATCTTCAAAAGCAGTGTCTTCTGGACCAAATATAACGGCATTCCACACCATTACATTGTCATCCACAGGAGAACCACATATACCTGGCGGCGGATCGGTCTGTAGACGCTTTAAGTCGCGTAACAGGCGCCGTTGGGCCGGAGTGGACATGACTACGAGCGCAGCTCCAATTTATTGGCTTCACGTCGACAAACGCTAGCCAACACACCTGCCAGCCAACCGAGAGACCGAGGCCTAGATACGGTGGTACGAAGAGGAACCAACAGCCAGGGGGAGATTCCGCCAACCAAAGAGTGGAGTCGATTTAGCTCATTAAAACAAGGACCGGAATAGCAGGTCACTGTGGGATATCTGGAGGATTCTTGGTACGAACCGCCCTCTTCCGTCTGACAATATAACTGAACAGAGAGGCAGATCCATTGACAAGGGATCAGACAACTGCCGTGTAGCACTAGCTTACTGACTACCCGCCTGTATAAAAAAACCCTGCTACTCATGGTCCCTTTTGATTGCTTGAATGTGGTTATGAGAAGGCCCAAGGAGAGCAACGGTGGTCGTTAATCGCGGATAATATCTTATTCTGGCCACACAAAAAGTGGCTTTTTACCACGTTTGAGCTGACGGGTTCACCTTAGTTCACACTTCGGTTTCGATCATCTGCCTTGACGAACACTGAATTTTACGTTATTTCGGTCTTTCTCACTTACACAATAGATCCAGCCCATTTGTTTGACTGTAGTATTTTCAGGGCCATATAATCTCAGAGTTATTTGCTCTCGTTTTGGGCAGGAAAATAAAATATCCGGAAGCTGAGGAAATAGAGGGGTACGTTAGGCATAAAACAGGTTGGAGCGAAAATAGGCTAAGGGCACAAAACATTTATTAGCCGAATAAATGTTCATGAAATAGTCACTTTTATCTAATAGGATAGGCTCTTGTTTGCCAGCAGCTTTCAGTTACCCAGGGCGTGGACAGCTTCTAAATGAAAGGAACGGGCCGCCGGCTGAACCCTAAATATTAACGCACCACGAAACAAGGAAACATGCTCCAAGGGCCTAAAGATGCAGGTTCCTTACGTGTAAAGCCTCGCACGTCGAATTGCGGTGGGTAAAGACTTGGACCGAAACCTCCAATCGCCTTGGTTTCTGGGTGAGAGCACATGTTAAGGACCTTAGTCTACATATGTGTAGGAAGTTTAAATTCAAACGTACCTTTATACCCGATCAGCAGTCGTGTGTCGACGTGTGCAGCGTCGCCTCATTCTCTCTGTTCACCAGGCAAGACAAGCGAAGCTCCCTCCTCCTGCCTCCACTTCCATCCCTCCTATTACTCTTTTTTCCTTGTGTCTCGACGGTAGACACGCCATTCAGCTGCGGCAAATGCAGGGGCGATCATGGTACTAAAAACTCTCGTTACAGAAAGGTATTCAAAATATCGGTATTCGCTTGTGAAATTCTTTATCCATCAGGAACAGAGCACCCCATTTGAGGGTCCACTAGTAGTGTTCTATCAAAATTAAATGAAGGAAATCTTAGCAAAATACACTTATTTGCATACCACATTGGAAATGACGGAAGGCGCGCGTAGAGCACACCTGAATTTCTCGTTTTGATGTTCTTGAGCGACTAAGTGTGTTGCTCCAGGCCGCCTCATATTTCGAGTGATATGATATTTGAGAAAATCGATACACTGTATAGACCTAATGCAATACTACCAAACGAAACATGTGGTGGCCTGCTGCAGCACGCCCATCATTTAAGAACACAAAAAATGAGAACTTCAGCTCTGTTCCACAGGGATCTTCGGTCAAAGCCAATTTGGTACTCAAATGAGGGTATTTCACCAATTTCGTACAATTAGGGTTCAAGCAGAACATAATGGGGACGAAAACTCGAGGACTGTGCCTTCTCGATGATCCCCAACAGGGGCAAAACTGATTGCGGGTTGTCGAAGTGTTTTCAGCAATCTTATGAGTAGTGCATTTCGTCTATGAGAACTGCTTTTTTCCAGGACCACTTTAGGAGAAGCGGCATGAGTGTAAGAAAGCAGTTTTCTCAGCTATCTGTCCCGAATGACTGGTTTAACATTTTTAAGTGCCCGAGAGCAATAACACGACCGCTTTGCACAGTCAGATTTCCCTGATTCCTTCTAGTCCCTCATGAGCATATATCGCTTACCCAAGGACACGGGTGGCGTCCTTTTATTCAAGGGAACCCGAGCCTGTACATCAGTTGTTTCCACTTAAGACAATTCATAAGCTCAAAGAACTAGGGGTTGACTTAGATACTTAGGCACAGAGAGTACCCCTAGTGCGGCCGAAATCCAGAGTGACCGGACTGGCTTCAGACACACAAGCAGCACGGGCTGCACGGTGAGATTTAATGACCGCGGATAGCTCAGTTGCAGGTCATTAGGCAGTAAACATCTCATATGCACATGGTCTCTAAAAGCTGAACATGTCCACGTGTCTCCTCGAACTTTGCTGCATATTCAATGACTATTAGGCAATAGTAAACAAACACTGTAAAGCGGCTCCACAATTTCCACAAAAAACTTCACCTGCCATCAGGTGCGGGGTGGAGCTTTTCAACTAACGATAAACCACTTGCATGGTTCATTAGTAGTGCCCACTGTTACACACATTTCCTCTTCGCAGGTTGATTGCATGACTTCGAGGTTCCATTTGCCTCCGTTGTGCTGGCATTAGCAGCTGGCATAGCCGGCACTTCTTCGGGTGTATTTGCCACTTCCGAGGCGGGGCATCGTTCGCTTCTTTCAGTCCACGATCGTCCTGAATTGTATAAACGTCCCCTTGATTGTCAGTGACGATAAACAGGCCATGCCACCAACTGTCCAACTTCCAAAACGCCAGCCCACTTCTTTCAGGATTCTGATGGTCCTTATATTTGACCTTCATGCCTATGGAAATGGCCGTGTATTCCTACTCACCGTTTTCTGTCCAGTCCTTTCCAGACCGGCGGTCAAGTTTTCCCGAGCTGCACTTCCTCCGACCTAGCTCCTCCAGAGACAGATGTGTTGTCGGCCATACCCCAAGTTGCTGATCAACTGGAAGGCGTAGATGCCGACCATACACCGTCCTGTAGTCGACCGGATAGACCCACGATTTACTAACAATACCATAGACAATTGGACTGCCCAGTCACCTCCTTTGGCCGCCAGCCCCTCCTTAATCGTTCGATTATTGCGTTCTGTTAGGCATTGTGTTTGCGGGTAGTAGGGTGCCGCACTTAGCCGCTTGATTCCCAGCGCCTGCAAGCAACTCCCAAACTCTTCGCCCTTCAAGCACAACCTCTGATCCGTTAGGATCATTTTCGGTGCCCTATGGTTGGCTGGGATGTGGTTCAATATCACTCCACTAATAGTCACCGCCCGTTGATTTGTTATGGCTGCCGCCACGACCCACCGCGACAGAGGTTCTTTCATTATTACGATATGTTAATTTCCACTGACTTTCATCGGAGCGAGGCCTATGACGTCAACAGACCATAACACGCCGATCTCTGATGCAGAGGTAGGTTACATGGGGTGAATCGCCCCTGTCGTATCGCTAATTATCAGTCGGCACCGCTTTCAGGCAACCACATAATCCACGAACTCACTTCCCATCCCTGGTCAGTAGGCCCTCTTCCGAAGTCGTACATCCTTGTGCACCCTGTGTGTGCCATCTCAGGGCAGTCGAAGATCAGCTTACGTCTCAAACGCGAAGTATCACGGGCAGCACAATATCGGAATCGGTGGCGTTCCTGGGTATTATTCCAGCTTCACTCAGGCTCAGCCTATTAAAGTGATTATGTAACGTCTTCAGTCCTCTGTCGCCCTCCTCGCCCTCAATACTCCGTCCGTCGAACAAGCTGGCTGCAACCTTCCGTAACACAGGATCCTGCCTTTGGAGTTGCACCAGTCTTCCTGTATCCAGTTCAACGCCGAGGCTGTTGGCCCCAGTCATGAATTCCGAGGCCTCATCTCCAGTCTCTGGTCTCTACTGCCAATCAGCTAGTTGATTCTCCTTCTCTGGCACGCGCCGGATAGTAAAACCGCACTCTTGTAGCCGGAGTGTCCAGCGCGCGGGCTTTCCGCGAGGATCTCTGGTGGTCCAAATTCACTCAACGGGTTTGTGATCGGTCTGGACGTGAAACCATTGTCCCGGCAAGTATGTCCTCTACTTATCCAGGGGCCAGACTATCACACAGCATTTTTCCATGGTTGAGTACTTCTGCTTAGCGTCAGTCGGGACACGACCAACGTGTTCAATGACCTCATTTTTTTGCTTTGGGACCGCACCCATAGGGCGGTCCCTAGCGTCCGTTTCAACCGTAAACCTTGCCCTGACCCCTGGCAATTTGAGGTCGGTTGCTGATCCACCACCCGCGTCTTGATTTGTTCGAAGGCCTCATGCACTTCCCCAGTCCATTCGAATTTTCTCTTTTGCCGCAGTAAGTCGTACAACGGAGCAGCAATTTTGCTAAAGTCCTTGACGAGCATGCCACAGTATGCTGCCCGTCCGAGGAACTGTCGTGGGGACCGCTTTGAATTGGGGACTGGACAGTCCTGGATCTTTGCCTTTTTCTGGCAGTGGGATTACCTCTCCGTAACACACTTTATGCTCGAGCAGTGTCACCGAACTTCCAGCGAGCTTTGTCTTGGCTTCATTTCTCCGCAGGCCAGCCCCCCGAATACGCTTTAGTACAGCCTTCAAGCAAACTGCGTGCTCTGGTTTCGAATTGCTATAAAAAGTGATATCGTCTCCGCACATGATGACATCTTGTAGCTGCTTCGTTAAATGAAACATCGGGTGCCCAAATGTGAATGGTGCTCCCGACAAAGCAAACGTCATCCGTTTAAATGGATATTGGGTGTCCCCAACCATGATAGCTGTCTTCCCAGTTCCTATGACTTGGTAGCTAGTTGCCAGTAGCCAGAACGCAAGTCAAACACCGTGAAATCTCGGGAATGCCGGAGCGACCCAAAAATCTCCACAACCGAAGGGCGAGCTTCAACCCGATTTACGGGTGCTTCATTTGAACTCAGGAAATCCGCGCAAAATCGAAGTTTTTCCTCATTCTTCTTAAAAGCACAACCAGGGAGTTGTACACACTGTTGGCTCACTCAGTAATGCCACTTTCCAACATCTATTGGACCTGCGTATGGGTTTCTTCTCGTAGATGAAGCGGAAACTGACCGGTGCATACTGTCAAAAGCGTACCAAAGAGGGGGGATTCTGTGTTCAGTCAACGGGCAGAAGCCAAACGGATCTGCATCGCCTGTAAACAGTTCGGATTACTTCTCAACCGCAGTCTGTATTGATAGCGCACCACAATACGGAAGCTTTCGGACATGCAGTTCGCTCACGGCAGTGCTTGGATTACCTTCAAGCTTGACTGAGCCATAATTGCCGCTAGTTTTCCCCGCTTTAAGTCAACCAGGAATTTGGCGCTCTTGAGAAATTCTGCTCCCAAAATTGTGTGCTCTATGCCTGGGATGATCAGGAACAAACGCTGTACTGACCTGTCGCCTAGACACATCCAGTGCAATGAAAAACCGTCAACTTTCAATAGATATTCACTGCCCTCTCGGCTAACGCACATGGCTTGCATTCAGCCTCAGCCCCCCTCCAACTCACTGATACGCCTCCTCTGGTATCAGTTAGGCACATCTCCCTCTCCCCGTCCATCTCGTTAACGACCTGTATCGCAGGCTGTGTCACAGGACTAATCGCAACGCACCCAGGAAGAGAGGAGTAACCCAAAGTGCTATTAGTTACAGAAGTTTGCGTACGGCAACATTGATTCTTCCAGTGATCAGGCATGCCCTAGTTATAGCGTCGGTTCGTTCGAGCGCGCCTCCGCAATGCAGTCTTCGTGGCTTCAGGCCGTTTGGTCTGTTTATCCACTTTGGTCTACGGGTCTTCCACTGGCGAATCCTTCCTCTTCTCCTGCAACTGCAATGCGGCCAGCAGCGCCTCGACCAATCCCGTGGCAGATGCACCAGCTCCTTTACATTCAACTGGCCAGTTGCCCTCGCCAACCGCAACTAGGCCCCAAGCGCCGGCTGCACGCCTTCAACGGACTGGTCAGACAGCAACCGCCAGCACGACACTCCGTCTAGTCCCGGCAAGGCGCAATCCAACCACTGTTGCGGACTGCACAGAACACCATCAAGTCGCATCACAGTAACTTCCTGGCCGTCTTAAACCGCCTCATAACCTCCTGGCTGTCGGCCGGTGTGTCAAACCGCGCTGCAAGGGATCCTATTTTGGCGGCTCAGCCCATCTTCCGAGGGCCACGTCTAGCCGCGTCCAGGGCCGCCTTCGTCCGGCTTTTGAGGAGGGCCACCAGTGCTGCCAACTTACCCAAGTCGGCCTCCAGTCAAGCCGCCTCCGCAACATCCTCGAAATCCTCCAGGCAGGTCTGCACATTCCTATCCCCAAAATGCTGGGGTCGGTAATTTTCCAATGCATACTTTATTTCAGCAGCTTGCACATAGAGACCATGGAACGAGCTGAAGTGATTTTACGCCTTATCAGAATTCTGAGAAAAAACAGAAAAAGCAATGAAAACCCCCGTGTGAAGTGGCCAAAAGCAAAACTAAAAGCGATTAGCTGTGCGATGAGAAATTCAGGGGGCAGATGTGCGGGTAAAACCAAGCACGGAAGATCCTTGGATGTGGGTAGAGAGGTTTCTAGTGTTAAACATCCGAGACTCGGAAGCGGGCCCCCGCTCAATGTCTATTGTATCTATTTCTACACTGCGCTTGACCACCTCAAATGCCTTAGTGGGGTCAACACAGTCACCGTCCACTATGATTCATCGTGCTCTATTCTGGTCGATTGTCCCAAGGATAACAGTAGGCTGCTGACACATTAGTGGGTCTTCTCGGAGCACTGTTGTTTTAGGACTTGCATTTTGTTGAAAGTGTGGTATTCTCGTAAACGTTTTTTCGCTCGTCTAACGGATGGTTACGTGAAGCTCCCTGGTAGATATTAATCAAAAGGATTAGAAATACACACATGAGTCAGGTGGATATAGTAGCTATTCTATTCACTTAAGATTCTTCCTCATTCCTCGGTTTCGGTTTGCAAACCGGCGGCAGTTTCCCTGTAATGTACACCATGCTAACAGCGACTACAATGATGCTGACCATCAAGTATACGTAAGAAAATAACCTCTCTTGAAAGGGGAAAATTCTTAAAAGGCACCATTTCGTGAATGGCTGGGTATTTGCGTTTCTGATACCCGGGCTGAGACAGCCATATGAAGGTAAGTGGGCACACCGCGGAGGCAGAAATAATAAAACTTGCAAACCCTAGGTAGAACTAACTTGGCTGGAACTGGAAAAATCTAAAAACGGCAGTGAAATGTGACCCATTCCCCTTACAGCAGGGCAGTTCCACAAATATTTGCCTGCCGTGGCTGCCAATTCATAAGGTGCCGACGAGCTGTCCTATCTTGATGGTGCTTGAAACTGGCGCTAGTAACTTATTGTCTACTAGTGGCTTCACCATCTAAAGAAACGTTGTCCGCCCGAGTGACCTCTACCTCGTTTTGTAGCAGAAGAGGGGGCTGGTTGTGACTAAAATATCTAAAAGAAAGCAATATCCGTTTATAACAATAATAATAATAATAATGATGTTTATTCCCAACTTGTGGGTGGCATGCCGTCAGGCATGATCATAAGGTTACAGTCCGAATAAAGGCATGACTGGCGGGGATTGTGGGTACAGCGATTTTGGGAAAACTGACAGCGTCATAGGCGGGGGGCGTTATCCGATGTAGACGTAGTCATCACTAAACCGGCACGGGCAGGGAGGCACAGTTACTATGCTTTTTTGGAGAGAACATCGAGCAAGGTCGGGTCGGTAGGATTTGAAAGTGGCGGGCAAAAACAAAGCGAGGGAGGGCAAAACAAGAGGCTTCCTGTTTGACACATGACAATAAGAGTGTAAATGGTTGAAAATGAGGAACCAGAACATCAGATCTGGTGAAGCAGCAGAGTTGGCGTCATCAAGCCGGTCAAGTTGAACTAAAACCTAAAACCACCGCTGAGGCCTCCTGGCCTTGGACTGTTGAGCTCATGGCCAGGGTCACAAAAAGCGTAAGTGGGGATGATGAAGTGGAGGGATTAGCAAACCGTATAGATGGTAACAGGAACCTCAGGATCATGGTGTACAGTGAAACTGTAGAGACTCACTGGTGTCGCTGTTGTGGAGCCGGGCATAATAGTTCCTTGGAAGAGTGAGATGGTGCCAATACGCGAGCCAGAACGCGAGCTGTATAGAAAATTATTGATTTTTTGTTGGGAGCACAGACTGAAAATCCAACGAAATTCGAACGATGGGTTCAGCAGTTTGGAATGAACAGATCATGCAGGCAGCTGGGGCCAGGTGGGGAGCTTATTCGTATTTGCAGTTGATAGAACGAGTGGGCGGGAGGGTACAGTCGAGAATTGGAAGGAAATAGTTGCGGGTATGCTATCAAACTGGGTATGGCAGTGCCGTGCCATCAATGGCCTGACATACTTCGGTTTTCGGATTATCGGCCTTGTTTTTTATGTATAAATGTAACTTGTGGCCGGCAGGCTCAAGCTTGGGTCCATGCTTAGACACCACGGTCAGTGGATGCGGCAATAGTCCGTAAACGACGTTATCTCCGAGCTGAGAACAAGCCCCGCAAACATACCTAACACGCGCTCGGACCAAACACTTCCCAAAACAAGCCCATGGCAATTTATGCAGATGCAAAAAGTAAAAAAGAAGGGCCATAACCCAGTAGGCTATACTCAGACTGAGATGAACTTTCCGCCCCCAGATAGTTTTGTGTACAACAGAAAATAATATGGAGTGGATTGTGTGCTAAGCAGATGCAGTTGCGATGAAAAATAACGTTTCCAGTAAATATAGTATCGGTCCCATCCATTTATTTCAGTCTAGTCTAGCTCTGGTCCAGCAATTCAGAATTTTACGGCGCATCAAAATGAGGTTGATTGTTTCCAGCAACTACGGGGCCACGTTGAAATACACGCAACGTCCCAAAAATATAAATCGCTCAAATGAAGGTGTCAACAAATGTGGTAACGTGGATACAATAATAACATAACATGGCTGTACAGCGCGCAAATTTCGGGATTACGCCGGCTTCTATACACCGGTTTAGGAACTGCTAATTCTAAACGGGATCCTCTGTAACTAGGTAGGTAGGAGGCAGTACGTCTACCCAAAGTTCACACTGACGCAAGACTAAGTGGCCACAAGGTGGTCAAATCCACGTGGTTGATTTAAACTAGACGTGCGATTACAAGGTCAAAGTGCGGTGTAGGTTCAATTCAATGCAAGGAGGGTATAGTCGCAAAAGAAAGAGATAAACGAGGAATCCTGTTATATACAATAGGGAAAAAAGAGAAGAATCGGCAGGGGTTTGCTATACGTATTACTCGGTAAATCATCCACACAAAAGTCACCTATATGAAGCGGAACTGGCGTACGGATTTGGAAGTGAGTGGCGATCCATCTTAAGACAGGAAGGCGGATGAAGCCATCGCAACTGTCAAAATTTTCATGCTAAGTGCCGCTTACGTTGACCATTTAGTACACATTTAAAATGGGCGAGACGGGCTTCATAGTGCACAATTCACTGGTGGGCTGAAAGAAACTCTCAGATTTTCTGCTGCTCTGCTCCCGTTGACAGAAAAAGGTCTCACCAATGGTCGTTCACCTTGTTAGGTAAACCAACTTATCCCAAAAGTGTAGCAACGTTTAGTTTTAACTGCTGCTGCGGGGTCTGCGTTCACTCGTCTGCAGCTTTCTGCCACTAACACACCACTGGATGGAGAATTGTGCTGTTTCACCTTAGATAAATTTTATTTGAACTTGTCATCATCGTGTCTGTTTTAGTTTTCTTGGCCAGCTCGCACTTATCGAGCACCAAATGGGAGGACTAGCTTGAGTCCACAACCTGAGTGGGCTATATACCGTCAGAACAAAGGACGCCTAACACATGTGCAATGAGATGCCCATCTAAACTGGCGTGCCTGTGGCAATTCAAGTGGAAGTTCTGCTTTTATGGCATATTGTCACAGTTTATTTTGTTGTTAACGACGTATATGGGAACTCAGATAACCTAATTGCAGCTGAGTCCGAGGTGCAGGGAGCACAGTGAACAACACCGACCTGTCTATTGTACATGACTGAAGGCTCTAGCCTTACTGCCATGCTCTTAGGTCAGGTGGGATGAGAGTGACAATCCTAATTCAGACACCACAGACTTCCCTCGGCTCAGAGTCATAGTTGGCTCAGTCCCCCATCAGGCAATCATAAAGTTGACCACGTATTCGTCTCTCCAGTTTCACTGCACACTGTGATTCTGAGTTTCCTACTACCATTTATCCGTACCGCATACTCCCCCACTTACGCTTTTCGTGACCCTGGCCATATGCCCAACAGCCCAAGGCTACGAAGCCTCAGTGACGGTTTTAGGCTTTAATTCAAATCGGCCGGTCAGATCGTGCCAGTTCTGCTGCCTCTCCTGATCCGTTATTCTGGTTCCACTTTTTCTGCAGATTGAAGTTTTTTAAATTATTTTTATCGCGTACCAGGCAGGAAGCCTCGTGCTTTGCCCTCCCTCGTATTGTTTTTGCCCGCCACTTTCAAATCTTAACGATAGTATCTTGTCTCATCATATATGTTCCCCATAAGAAAGAATGAGCCCTTGTAATTTCGGTTCCCTACCCATGCCGCCTCAGGCATGACCAAGTCTATTTCGGATAACGCCCACTGTTCATGTCGACGTCCATTTTCCACGAAATTCCCAGTATCCACGAGCCCCACCAGTCATGCACTTATTCTGACTGTGACTTTATAATCATGACTGAAGGTATGCTACCCACTAGTTGGGAATAAACATTATAATTATAATTATATCCACTTGGTCACGTACCTTATAGACTAAGGTTGGACATTAAAACGAGTAAAGGAGCTCCATAGCAATCACTAATGCAAATAACCAGGACATATTCCTATTTCAGAGAGGATAGCTTTTCAGACTTTTTGGCTAATCAGGTGGTCTCTCAATTCTCCTAAAAAGGAGGTAGACGCCAGCTTAGCAAAATAAATTAGCGTCCATCGGCGCAAGTGGCTAAGTATACACCAAAATTTTACCTCAGTCGGATATCACAGCTGGCTCCGGGAAATCAGGGGTGGAAAACGGCCGAGCATGTTTGGCCACCAGACATCTTTTCAGAAAAGCCAAAAAATAGGTCCAAAAGCCCTGTTTTATGTATTGACAACCAAAAAATACAAATTCGACCGATTTTTGAGGTTACACTCATCCAAATTTACCAGGCGACATTGTCCCAAGGGAGTTTGCGGGTAAAAAACATGGCCTCCATGTCCTTGACTACGTAACGTTGTTTGGCTCTTGGCCGCTGCGTCCACTCTGTTGCCAATGTTTTCCCAGGGGTAACTTGTCTCCTAAGTAACGGGGACGAATTCTGGCAAGAGAAGGAATACCATCCGTGGATTATGTTACATCTGTGCCAAACGAAGAGGACGCTTCGGGATTCTGACCTCGATTATGGAAAACTTGTTAATTCAGAATTGGTGTGCATCGGAGCAGCAGGCGATAGGAGGAAATATTCGTATTCGCCGTTGGCTGACTGGAGGGCGGCTTCTTACATCCGAAACACTACTGGCCAATACTGTTGTCCGCTTTAGAGCACTGGTCACACCCCAGCTTTCAGGTTTCTCGCAACCACCCACTACCTGTAGCTATTTTAGGAGAGTTGCACCAGGATAACTTTCTTCACGGCTTTATCCGATAGCTCTTGCGGAATTGATTTCGTGAAGTCGCACACTGGGCATGCGCGCTTTTCCTCCGCCTCCTTTCCTCCTTGTAGTAATTTCATTTTTGCTTAAGGCACCTATTTATTACAACAGCTCGCTTGCTATGAAATAACTTTTGTTCAGTTTGAGAGCACTGAGTAGACGGATCCCATGTTTGGCTGTCTTTCGGTTTACTGGCCAGAGTAGCAATGATTATTTTAACAGTACCCAACAGATTTAATGAAATCCACTGATTATTACGAGAGGTTAGTGAGTCTCCTGGAGCAAACCTGTGACCTCTGGCACCTTTCGCTTAACTGGCTTCAGATGATCCATCCACAGATGAAGAATTTATTTAACGAGTGGAGAATTAGGCGTATGCATCAATTAAAAGGACAAGTTTCAAGATAAATCAAAAGCGCCAGGCTGACGCGGATAATCGCGGCGAATTGGAATCCAAAACTAGAGCATGGTTTGCAGCGGCGCTCAGTATTCGCACAGTGGAATTGAATTTCCGAAAGCTACGATGTGTCCCAGACAGGCAATTGAGTTCAGAATAGCACTACAAACTTTTGAACCCACCTAGGCATCCTGAGGTCCCAGTGATGCTAGGAAAGCATTCCACCAGAATTTTTTTGTTTTGAACATATACGGAACAAAATGCAACATTTTGGCGTAAAAAGTTTTAATCCACTCGCAGAGGTTTTGCAGCTAAGAGCATTGTGCTTCCAAGGAACCCCGTTTGCAACACAGTCTGATTGTTGACACGAAGCACGTCAAACTGGAAAGCCTCCCTCAGGGTTTTCTGCCAATTTGTGGGATATAATCAAGTGTCCCCCCTGAACCTATTCTCTGTTTCCAACGCTGCAACTGTTGAATGCGCGGCTGAGTCTGGTGTGCGAAAGTTCGTTGAGTGCGATGGCGGTGAACATGGGGCCCCTAATGACTGTATTCAGCAGTCGGTTGGGCCACGCTGGGCTAGGCGGAAACCCCAAAACGCAAATAGTTCAAATGAAGGTTTGACAACAAATTCGGTACCATGCATAAAATAATAAAACTGTGCGAGCCTCAAACAGTGGGGCTACACCGTCTTCTACACACCGGTTTGGGAACTGCTAATTCCAAGCGGGATCCTGTACAACTAGTGAGGTAGGAGACATTACGCCTACCTACAGTTCGCGCCAACGCAAGACTAAGTTACCATACGATGGCGAAATCCACGTGGTTGATTTGAACTAGACGTGCAATTACAAGGTCAAAGAGCGGTGCACGCTCAGGCAAAACAAGGAGGGTTTAGTCGCAAAACGGAAAAAACTAAACCAGAAATCACGTTGTACACAATAGAAATAGAAAAGACTCACCGCCCCTATGCTAGACAGGACTCAAGCCCTGGTGTAATATTAAGGGCAGTGGAAACAACAGGTTTCTCACAAGTCACCCAGCCGTTTTCCAACCAAATCGAAGTTTGTGTGGAATCTGACGGTTAGGGAATGGCCCCCGAAAGCCGGCCTCAACATGCCTCTCATTCACAGCTGTTTTAGAGACGGGAGAAACATGTAGGAATCTCGGTAGTTACTGTGGTAACCTAAGTTACTATTTCGTAAGATCCTGGCCGAAAGGAAAACCTTGTTTTGGGGATGCGACTCAGAAGACTGGCTCTAGTTCTCAAGGACTTGGGTTCACGGCTACCATTAATATGGGCAGATGGTGATTCACTCGATGGTCTAACGGGTTCTCGATAAATTTGAACGTGGCTGGCAGGCTGAGTGTGGACAGACGGATTCTATAATCCCCATCGTTTCATTGCAGAGGAGTGATCAAGAGTGATGTGTACCAATCTGTTACGCTATTAGGCGATGGTGAGCAGCAAGGTCATGAGGATTCATGCGTTCGGTTTCGGGCCATCAAATGTAAACCGGGACATTAGTAAACCTTTCTCACGGTTCATAGACAGAGAGAAAAGACATCAACGTCCCAAGGAATCTTGTGACACAGTGAATTCCATCGTGATTTGGGGCAGTTAAATATTCCGCACAGCACGATCCTGTTAAGGTAGTTGAAAGCTTCTCCGTCTTTCGCAAGAGAGGTGAGCGAGGACGGTTGGTGATAAAGGAAACCCCAGACAAAAACCCTCCTTTGGCGATCGAGCTGCCTTAGTTGAAAAAACGCATTTCAGCGTCCAACAACTCATGACGACAAAAAGCTATGGGGCCGAGTGAGACGCATGGGTTTGATGTGCCCTCCAGTTGGCCACAGCGCATACCTGGGTGCACTGTGGCAAGAGCTGCTCAGCACTGCAGGCTGCGAGGTCAACATGAAATCCTTAGAATACATTCCTTGTGCATTCAAACGCCAGTAAAATGTACTCCACGTGAAGGTAGATCTCGTAGCCAGAGCTGATGGATGCTGTCCGATGCGCTGAACACGGTTGCAGCGGACAGCGAGATATATTCCCGAACAAACAGTCTACGGGGCTAAAATATGAAAGCATAGAGTTAAAAAGGGAACAGCAGGTCGTTTTTGGTCACGAACCTGTTTAGCTGGTTATCGCTTTTTTGCATACACGTACGCGCTTGTAGACTGTGGCTTATGTAAGCTACTGGTACTCTGCAGTATGAAAGTAAGCAAGCAACTGACGGACGGGCACACGACTTAAGTCGGCAAATGATCACGCTGAAATGCAGCTGGTGCAAAACTGCACGACTGACCAGAGTATAATATGCGGATTTCGGGTTGGATCTTCCACGTTGACCTCACATTGCGGAGATGAATGGGGCCATGCTGGATAAACTATAGTCAGTTCCTTCGTAGGTTTGCATAACGCAGAGAAAGCCGGAAGTGGGTTTCGGTATGCAACTCTACCGCCGGAACCCCATTTCGTCGGTTGGTACTCGACTCACTTTGGAGGTAAACCACCAGTACACAGTGTGCCATTCATGAAGCAGCAGAATTCGAGCCTCGTGAAAAGGGATGATTTGATTCTTGCGCCTGGAGTATCGCGACCCACCGAATGAAATTAAGGACCCAACATGTAAGTAATCACGGACCCTCAAAATTGGATAGGATGTTGAGTGCACTAAAGGACAGTCGTCTTGCTGCGTCTTTACTTTCGTGTTTTTGTACACCTACCGACCTTTCATAAAATGGCTAAGCAGTGTGACGAATTATTGAGCAGCCATTTGGCTAAAAATTGCGGCGTAGGTGTATTCTGCGGTGCAGCAGACGCGTCATGGCTTCGATTTGCTTTTGCCTGTCGAATTTTTTAGACATTTCGATCATTTCTTAGACAGTCTGGCGCACCATGCCGTAGATGGGGTACTCAGCTCCGGAGGTAAATGCGCTGGTACGTAAGACGTGAGTGGAACCTACGAAAATCATTTGAATGCATAAAGATCGTGTTCAGTGCGTTCATTTCAAAGAGGTTATGCGGCTAACTTGATGGGCCTGACGGCGAGAAATCCGCGGCCATTAGACGTTGGTGCTACAAAACCACAATACACTGCCAGCAAGCACCAGGAATTTTAAGCTGAGGCTAACGTAGTTTTCGACTAATTGTGCACAGCAGAGATCGGTGCTGAGGGTCACGAGACCAACCCGTTAACCTTCAGGTTGTTCACCACCGTATGCCTGTTTTTGAGCTATCCGATGGACTGCTGCGAGCGCAACGGGTAGGCCTTTGTTTGACTTTGTTCACCCCTTCAGTTGACGGTGCAACAGAATGACTTGTTTGAATGTTGACATTCGCTCAGGCCAAAACTGTTCGTATAAAATGGATTCATTTTTATAACTCAAAACATCTCGCAGATCTTGATGAGAATTTTGCGGAGACAATCTGTTGGAATTCCTTAGGTTAAGTTGGGGTACCGAATAGCCTTCCAGTTCAAACATGGTTAAAACAGTACTAAGTTTGGTAAATGTCGGCGAGACTATTACCTTTGATGATTACACAATTCAGGAGTCTTGATGAATCACCAACTTGGAAGGATTCAAAATCCACCCACGTTAACAGCTTAAGGGCGCTCGCACCTCCTGTCAACCTGTCACTAGACCCCGAGGTAGTCACCAATGACAACGGCGTCGGTAAACTTTGCGCATTGCCAGTACGCGTGAAAAACGACTGACCGGATCTGTAGCAGCCCTGGAGACGGGAATGAATAGACGAAGTTCATGTGCAGTGAGTAACTTTCGCGACTTCCTCCTGTGATGCAAGTGGTCAACTTTGGGGCAGGTGAACGCAGCAGACTATCTATCAAGACAGGAAGTCAACATTCTGACCGAGGACGGCGCTAGCATTGTTTTTGTAGACCCGGGGATTGGCACAGTAAGTCAGTCTTAGAGAGACATTTGCGTGTCTCACAGCATCCCTCCGTAGTTGCCGCGTCCCCACTGTGCTGAGGTCCACAGATTGACCTCGGACTGCTGTTGGTGCTAGCTGACTGCGGCCCACATCTAGCGTTAAGTAGCTCAACTCAAGTGTTCGCTTACTGCTTGTCTATCGTTAAGACCTGTCACTGACTGTCCCTGAATCTTTTGTTGAGTTCACATTGAACAAGTCATTTCAATTACAAGTCCACATACTTCTCATTGTTGGTGGCCAATGAACTCACATCAGCTAAACAGAAACACCAGTTCGCTTTGTGCCAACAGGATAAATTTCCTAATCATTTTGCTCATCACGAAAAACCAGTCCGGTCTCTAGAGTTTACAAGTCGATCAGGTCACGCAATTTTTTCAGCTGTAGCGACGCCTTCAGTATCAGACGTAAACATGTTTTTGAGACTTCCTGAAAATCGACTGGTATCAGTTGTAATGCCCTAGAAGACAGGCGACTCGTTAAGCTAATACCTCCCAAATCGGATTACAAATCACCACTGCAACGGTAAATTTATTAGTGCTCAGTAGAGCCAAATTTTCGTGGAACAAAATGCTCGTGCTTGATGAGGCGGATAAAAATATGGCGATTCACCCGTTCTACAGCTCAAACTCGACGTGATAGTTATGTAGCGCATGCTATAGTGCTCAGTGAGGTATCCTATTTGCAGATCAAACGCAACAGAGTATGGGTAATTGCCAACTGTCCCTACATAGTAGGCTTAGCACAATCAAACATAACTAAACGTATGGCCGAATATTACAAACGACAGACGTAGTTAGCACCAGCTTAATTTGCGAATGAGTGCATTTTGCCGACAATGAAAGTGGTTTATTCACAACATTGCCCTCAGTTGTCATCACTGTACACAGGAGCCGGGTAGTAAAGGAAAGCAACAGTGAGACGAGTGAAGATACTGATCATTCTGTCTCAGTGCTGAGCTGGGGTGGTGGTACCAGTTCGGTCGATGGAATGTGTTGCTCAGAAAGCAATCGCTGCGTGGGGACCAGCGCGCCAAGCGGGGGTGCATGTGGTGGGAAGATTTTTGCGTGCAACCGCCATATACCATATTCATCGCTGATGTGTTTTTCCAAAACTACATATTCCAGTACGTCAACTGGCACCGCAGGGTTTCCAAACAATAAGCGTCCGAAACGGTCGAATATGGCCATGATCTACGGTGGAATAAAGGATTGGGACATCAGAGTAAAGACGAGAGTATGAATGACAAAAGCAACAAAAAGCAAAGCTGCCTAGATTTGCAAACTAAAGCTTGGAATGATGATTTCAGAGCAGGCACTGGGGTAACATTTAATGAAAGAATATGAAGAAAGCACTCTGTGGCTGGACCTTCAAAACGAGCGCAGGGTTACATGTGCAGTGGCCAGCTCAAAGCTTTCTATGCCCCTACTCGAGCCAATAAAAAGTGAACTTCCTTCTTTTGATGGTTCGGCCCCAAGCAGAAGCAAGCAACTAGAATAACGTGGTCAAACTGTAGCATACCCTGGGTTAGTAATAAATTTCCCATAAAAAAACGCGTCCGCCTGGGGAGGGCAGTACTATACCCTCTGCATCCAACATAAATTACAGATTTTCCTTATCACAATGTACCAGCATGTGGAATGGCTGGTTTGATCTCCCTACATCGTCGTTGTCATGGCAGTTCATGGATGGAACACGAAATATAGCCTAGTGGCAACTGTGCTTTAGAGACTCAACTACCTTGATGGAAATAGTAGTTGAGATAAGAATTAAGAAAATGAAAAGAGGAAATGTTGAATAAATGGAGCAAAATCGCACCTAATTAAGAAGGAGATAAGAATTCCACGATAAGCATAGGTTGTGTGTAGCGTGGGGTTTTTCAGGATGCTGGTCACGCTGGTCAACAGGTCAGCTTTGGGGGCTGCTCATAGCTGCGAAATTAATAAAAACATGTCCCACCACCAAATCTAGACCACAATTTGTTTGCGACATAATAAACTACCGGACGTCATGTAGATGGCTTATACAAGTAACCTTGCTCATGAGGTCCTCTTCGAAAAGCGATGCAACTCGTATGGTCCCAACCACCAAAATGGGGGACATCACAAAGCAAAAGGATGCTGCAAAAAGATGCTACGCGTTAGACAGGGGCACTGTAAACGGCAGTTTGTGACGCTTTCACCGCACAATTTCAAATGGGCAAATGCTCACATTACTGCGGATGCAGTCTATATGGATACGCAAGTTCGTAACTAAATCGGTTGGTCGTCCTCGACTAGTTGAGGAGCGCAACGATAGGCTGACCGCAGTCTGCTTTTTTGCAGTACAAGTTGATGGCAGAATCAACATCGACTGGATCCGCAACATACAGACCTCGAACCCGAATAGATCATACCGCTACCATTTCTTGATGACGTGAGGTAATACAGAAAAATGCTTCAACCTCAACATTTACGCGAATACGACTGAAAATTCGTTCCCTTTCAGACTTTGGAGGCTACATAAAAGGCACACATACCGCCAAGCAATGCTTCGTACCAGGACGTGAACAGTACACCCATACGCGATTCTGGACACTCTTATGCAGTCACAACCAGCTTCGGGCAAGAATGTAACCTTCAGCAATTCTCGGGGATAACCTCCTGCTGTTTGACCATCCAGTGTAGATCGGCGGGTTATTCGACCTTACATGGATATTAATTCCTTGTTGACTAAGAAAACCGATGGAACCACAGCCGGAAGAAATGAAGAGATGTGCAACAGCTGAGGAGTAAAATCAGAGGAACAGTTCAGTTAATCACCTGGTGCTGTTCCATCGGAGTAAAGACTTGAAACAACTCATTTTGAAGGTGAAAATCAAGCTGAACCCAAATATAGGCGAAAGTGTCTCTTCCATTGGATATCATCAAGCGGATGGTCGTGACGAACACTCAGCTGCTCTGTTCAGAGATGACGGTGAAGTGTTTGTCAAACATAGTTGACGGAAGACAGCCGGTGCACTTATCGGTAGACAACGAATGCAACGGCCGCTTATCAAAGCTCTCTAAAATCATGACTTCTCAATCGGTCGCAAACATCCTACAACTCGATAAAACCAGACCAAGTGAGGCAAATCAACGATAACTCCCAATGTCAAACAAACCAACCGTAAGGAACACGGTAATCAGAGGGACATCATCTTAGGCCCATTGTAACACTACCTCTTTATATCACTTATTTCTTGTTTTGTGACGGTACACAGGTCCTTAACAAGCAGGCATCGTGGAGAACTAGTCCTTCAATCGTAAACAACATGTGCATAATCGACCTACAATCACCGTCCCTTTATTTCAAGGGTAAGCTAAATTCAGCTGCGAGGGCTTTTCTGAACATGTTTGTGCAACAATATGTGCTGGAAGCGTCCATAACAAATGGAGCGCTCGTGAATACGGATGAGGATTCCCTCTAAGACCTAATTCAGCCTTTCGCACTAACCGAAGAAGTAACAGCTGGTCAAAACAGAACCATATCCATTCATCCCGACTACAATCTACCACCTTGATATGGTGACCTGGATCAGGTGTTGCACTGATCCAAAGGGCTACACTAGAACTTCTGTCCTGGTGGAGTGAATAAGAAAAGAGGGCAACGAACCATTATACTGCCGGATGGATTTGGGGCAAAGTCGTGACAGGAGTGCAGACACCAGCGTTTCCATATTTATGGAAGCACCGATGCTACCTCTCCCCGAAGAAGTGGGGAACAGAAAAGGAGGACGGTAGGAAAACGCACACGCAGAGTGCCCAACAGTTGGCCATGATTGTCAGCCCATTATCCAATACGGCCGCAACACTATCAAAACACAAAAGGCACTTGCTGTTCGTAGTAGCATAGGAAGTCAGACCTCAATGCCCAAGGGCTGAACAAGCCTACCCCATATTCTGTACCCAGCTTTTAGCACCCATGTAATCCAAGCACAGTAACGCTTTCAATCTCTGCAACCTTAACCAGATCGGTCACCAAAATGCCCTCGAAAACACGCTCTCAAGCTCGAAGCCTGATACGTACTACGCCTATAAAACCAGAGTATATGGTTCCAGCACTGCTATCGTTTTGGATGCACCTAAAACGGTACCGAGTAATCATCTGAGGGTCTCCGGTGATAATGGTGCCCACGGACAAAATACAGTCCAGATTTCTCAGTTCCGAAGCATAAAACTAGGTTGATTAGACCCGTATGAACAGCTGACAGTGCACTGTCAAGTGAGTTACGAAGAGTAAAATAACCCAACACTAACCCAATAAACGCATGCTCCGAAAGAAGGAAGCTCAGGACCCGATAAGGATGATGCCAAAGTGCCTAATCACAGCTCCACCAGAAAATAAATTCCGAAACTGTAATTCCAGCTGAAAACGAATGTCCAGCTTGGTCGACTTTCCCAGGGGAAAAGCAGTTTGATAAGTTGTTCACTGTATCCAAATGACGTACGGACAGCGGTGACATGAGTGTGCCTCTCACAGTCTGCACTTATTTGGCACGGCGTTTCGACATAAAATATGCCATCATTCCTTAGAAGACTGTCTCCCAAACCAAACAAAGACACAAGTAGTTCATATCGTGGTTAGCTGTCGATAGAGACACCGCCACCGCTCGCTCATTTTGGAGTAATCACTAGTATTCAGATGGTGCTGTCGCTTACCTCCTCGGAGAATACAGACCCACAGTTAACATGAACCAACCAAACATCCTATCACCAAACCTATGATCAAATCTTACCAGGAGCTCCTCGATTTACATCTCTTTTCAATGTCGAAACTTGAAGAACGCTGGAAAAACTTCAACAGCAAGGCGCACTCCATGAGAAATCGTCAGTAACATGAAAATATGGGCCCGAAAAGACTGGATCATTGTCAAACCAGAGATCGACGATCCATTCCATTCCAATACACGGCGAAGGACGAAAACAACTGAATCACTAACTGAAAAACAGTTCACGAAAATACCATGCGAAGCTTTATGGCAAACGAGCAGTGCAAATAGACAGGGCTTTCTTCCTTCTCGCACTCTCTTCGGTCGAAAGTTAACGAGGTTCTATGCAAAAACAATGACGCCTTTGGACACAGTTTGTCCCGCCGTCTTGGCAGATGAGTGTAACATTACGGAGAGCAGTTTAGCCAGCCAAAACCAGATATTCAGCTCAGGTATTCCGACTGCCGCAATGAGACAGTCCCATCTAGCTGTTTTTGGAATCCAAAGTTGTATCAAAACCAAAGCCGTTTACTTGCACGGAACAAAACATCCGGCCCAGACTCACTGCCGCCTGATCTTCGCTCGAACAGCTCCCCACGGTGCTAATAGTAAACCTAGGTAGTACGTAATTGGTGTTTATCCATCAGCATTCCTGTTTTCAAGGAACAGAACCTCTTGTGGCAATCCAAATGACATCATTCTAGTTTCAGTTGCGTCCGAGGGGCTGATCAACCCCATCATGCGTCAACCTACATTACCAAGAAGAACAAACACTAGAGGAGAACAAGCAGGCTTTCATCCCGATCACGACTGTGTCAACCGTTTCCCAAAGGCCATATCTGTGAAGGGTAGCTTAAAGTCGGCCATTAATGTGGAGTTACAGATGTTAAGGAAAGTGTCTTTCCAAGATGGAACTGAGATTAGTGACGATCTTTCGAGTTTTTTAGTGCGAAAGTACCCGACCCCCGATTTTCGCAAGACAATTATCTTAAGATTCACTTTCGGCTGGTCCAAAAGTGAAGCGAAGTCGATTATATAGACCTTACAAAACACAATCCATTAGGTTTAGTACACACTGATGAATACGAATTCCGATCTCTCAGCTTGTTTCCGATATTTCCTGGCACAAGTCTAACCACACCCGGTGTGCTGATTGATTTTTCCAGTAAGCGGTTTGTCATATGTGAAAAATCCTGTTTTCCAGATTCTTGAATGACTGGCCGTTGTCAGTTTGTTACTCGAATGGGAAATGCTATTGCGAACTTTTACTGGAAAGGCTACAGGGGTCAGGTTCATCACGGACCGACGACACAAATGGTACCCATGAGTTGAATTTGCCTGGAGTTGTACCCTATAAGGCAAACCAGCGTGACCAGGTGCAGTTTTATAAGGAGGCGGCATCCTTAGCAGATGTTAAAGCATCTAGGAGTAAAGGCTGAATAAGTGCTTGTTTAAGGTACCGCGATGAAATGAACTGATTACTATGGAGCCGTGTCAATTAAATTTAAGCACGAATCTGGAAAATCCTGATTGAGGTAGGCAATTTGCGATGCTTGTCACCTGAAAACATATGAATGGATCACGGGAGTCGTGTATAGAAGTCGCGTTTGGAGGGTTTCGAGATATCGTCATTCCTAGAAGGGAATCCTAGACATTTTCGGGCCCTTGATAACTTATGTATAGGGACCAGAATAGTAGGTGATATAAAAGCAGGTGTGTGGTTGTGTAGCAAGACCATCTTCTGAATCATGTACTAAGCATCACACACTATGATAACTGTAGGACTGTCTATGTATGAGAAGAGTAGTCTGTTCCATTCCGAATTTAAAATGCACTGACCTCAGCAAGTATGTCCCAAGTGTTTCAGCGCGAACTATTACCTGTGCGCCGTGGTGCGTCCGTCCGGCGCCTATTGGCGCTCCCAGTCAAACAGTACTGCCTATCGGCAGAAAAAGGCTTATTTCCAGAAGCGATTCCTCCAAACGAAAGTCGGCCAATTGGTACGGAAATGAGTTCATTAATTTAGTGCGGTATCTGTAACCAACAGACATGACTCACCTGCTGAGAGTGGAATCGAACAGTCACCTGACCGTAAAGATTTTCTCTTGACATTAGCTCCTGAGCTCGGATGTGAACGACACGAGGGGGTTCAAGACTCGCAACAAACTGCCAACGTAAAGTGCGGAACTGAAGACCTTTCGTCATTTCCTAATGTGGTCCCAAAAGAAAAAAATAAAAAGCAGGTGACATTCGGTCTGTGAAATTAAAAACATGTAGAAAGGTTCTAGAACTAATATGAGTAGGAATGAGGTGGAATATTTTGGCGGGAAGACACTCAACCATGGCAAGAGGAACCAGGTATTCTAGATATAGCAATCCGTCCTTTATAGATTTTACAAGGAAGCGTCAACAAACACTTGACTTGACGGTAATGATCAGCTAGCCAAAAAATCTTTGATTTATAGGACAGTACGTAATCACAATGAAGACTGCAGCTGTGCAGGATCCCTAACTCGCACGCGGAAATGCTCGCATTCAAGACTTGTGGCTTGGAAAGTCATCTACTGGACCGAAAAAATAAGAGTGATCAGACAAACATGGGTATACTTACCGAGAAGGCCTTTTCTGTCACAAGCTCCAACAGCCGAGATTCATTAGATTTGAAGCTACAAGGCAGGCGAGAAAATCAGGGCGTTGTATCGTGGACCTGTGTACCATTATGGACGAACAGATAGTGCCAGTGAAGCATGGCTACTAGCCGAGAGGAGACTTCGGTTGTCTAAATGGTGTAACTAGAGGAGCTTAAATAGTGGACTGATACCAGTTAGGTTATTTCATGTGTCAAACATACAGCAAATTTCAGAATGGTTTACTAGCTCTTCCATACAAGGCACTACTAATACCTGTCAAGCCGTGAGACGTAAACTTGACGGAGGTACTTCGGAAGGCTTAATAATCCACCTTTTTTATCGGTGATTTTAGCTCAAATTGACACTTGGTGCAATTTCTGCTCCTGACGTCAATTCCACACTCGAAGAGAGCATCTATACAGTCGTATCCATCGGTGCACCAGGAGCAAGTTGTCATCTGCAACGCCTAGATCTTTAGACTCTTATTCGCCTCCTCGATAACCGGTAGACAAAAATACTGAGGCAGCTGGATCCAGTATATGACTGGTTTAAGGGTCCTTTCTCAGCTGCTGGTGAGTGTGAAGTAGTGGGATGGACAGAGAGTCACGTCCTCAGACGTCAGAGTCACGTCCTTTCAATAAGGGACACCTGGTATTTTCAATTCCCTAAGGGCTCTCGGTCGAACTATCAAAAAAGGGATTAACTGCGGAATCGGATAAAGAAAATTATACAGTCCCACGAGGCACAGGAACCTCTCTCAAAAAGATACTGCGTTAATAACAAGAAGGATTGTTTTATGTAATAGTCTTTTGCTACCCACTGTGACTCGTGAACTGTAAGAGTGAACGAGTTCACTTTGCTAAAGCACCGGTAAAACATAAGTTTTGGTAACGGAGTGTGGAGATTAGTTGCCGGCTAAACACTAATCACGCCTCAAACCTACCACGGGAAGCAAAAGACTGGACAATTCTAATCGTAGCAGTTTTTTGCTTTTGCCGTGTGTCATCAATATCGGGATTGGCGAGAAGGCAACATGTAGTGACGTTATGTTCCTTACAGAGCAAGTCCTCAGTCAGTCGACACATCGTATCTTTAGCCAATGTCCTACGGCTATGCTACAGTTTGTCAGAGAAACCAAGGTAATGAAGATCGTTGTGCTTCATCTCACTGCCCAAGCCCTGATCGGTTAACAGTACGGTTCAGCTACTAGAAGATAGATTCTCCCCTGTTTCTGAAAAACAGACTGTCAAAAACAAGAACAGTAGGACGGACGTAAATAACTCACTCTTGGAGCAGCTCGTGTGCTTCTTGGTAGATTGCACTGGCTTCACTTGCAAATGTCTTCGGGTTGAAAGTGGGCTCGTGTCGTCTGATTTTCAGCGTGTCTCGATAGGACTTTCCTTTTTTGAGTAGACTGTCTGATTGCAAACCGACCCTCTGAACAAAAGTTAATAATGAACTCTTGATATTCAGTAATACCCACCCTTAAAGAGAGAATTGACGCATGCCCATCACCTTCCGGAGGAGTATATGGGTCAGCTACTTGACCTGGAAAGGAAATGAGAACACAAGTGCGAGAATGTTCGTGCGTTACAAAATGTGTAGCTGTCAGCGAATCACGGAAATTTGTTGAGTAACACAAGTGAACAAAACACAGTACAATCGTTTCGGAAAAAGAATGCATTTATACTGAGACATCTCGAATGTCGTACCAACTGAAACATGAGGCGGCCTTCGTGGAGCACGTTCAGCTAAAGAATACCACAAACGAGAGATTCAGCTGGGTCTCAGGTGAAAACCACATTGGTATGCAAACAAGTGTACTCGTCAGATGATTCTGATAACTTTATGGAATAAAAAATTAAATATTATATACAGTAAATAACATAATTGGGGAAATCAACGGGTTTATCCACTGTAGCGGTGTAGGCTGGTCAGTCTCAAATATTTAGGGGTAAACCAACAACAGATAAATCCTGAAGGCATTACGTCAACCAGACCATTTGTGCAATCTAAATGCATTGACATCCCTTGTTCTGGAACGACTTACTGTCTGGAAGTAACTACCACAGTGATCGAAAAAACCAAAAGCAGAACGTAGTTACCTTAAAGTTTCAATTACAGCGGAATTCTGTTAGAAATCCGGCTAGCACCATCCTAATAGCATGCAAATATTCCCGTTACAACAAAATGTTTCATGGTTCCATTGAAGCAATGCCTCCCATTAGAATGAGTTTAATTATTTAAGTTACCAGCATACTACCAGTGCGGCTATTTTATATATATATATATATATATATATTGCACTTTTTTAGAAATGCATTAGTTATGGTGAAATGTGCAAGGAAAGTATAGACAAATGTCCTTCGGAAGATAGAGGTACACCACCCGTAACGTACGATTTAGGTTCAGAGTTGAACACAAAGGGAGCAAAAATCGTAAAAGGATGATGAAACTGGACCTAAAACAGTAAACATACCAGCAAAAACCTACCCTCAGAATGGAAAGGTTTCAGTGAAGAACCGTGCCATTCAGGTGACAACCAAAAAATTTGATCACAAAGCACATTAGAGTTCTGTGCAGAGTTGATTGAGTACAGCGCAGATTCCGGGACACTCTACGACTATTGTGGATCCAGAGCAATTCCACAAATCTTGCAGTTCTTTCTACCATACGCATACTTAATCTCTGAATACCGGAGCGGTCAATCGATGAAAAATAACGTAAAAAATTCAGCACTGAAAATTTGCCATAATTACGCACTGCCGTTCTCCTCAAGTGAATTCTGTTTGGTTAAATCGAGATAAGCCAGTCAACGAAATCATTCCTCCTATCCGGTGGACCGGCATTCGTTCCCGGATCAGCGTCATATAAAATGATGGATGGATCTCAACGCGCGGTAGGTAATGCCACATGCAGTTTGTGCTGAGCCGCACGCACACCCAATTTAATGCGCTTTACTTGTGTAAACCCGAAGGAATAAAGCCGGAGAGTGAACTGGAGGGGACAGTTTTAAAGCAGTTATTATGCCAAACTGATGGTCCATAATTGTAGAGCCAAGTGAGTAAAACTGAACAATGTATGCGAAAGGTGATTTGGTGCCCCACGCCACTCACGAAAATTACCAAAGGCACACATATATGGGCAGCTAATGCTAACTGGTATTCACCTGTCTGCATAACGATGGACACCGAGAATCATATCTTAACAGACCGGAAAGACCAGTCTTAGGGCGGCACCTCAGCAAACATGAGGCTGAGTAGACTCGTGCCAGGAGCTTGCCCGCGGCTCAGCAGGATGTCTCTACAGCTGTTTGGTGAAGCGTGCTTCCTTTACCTTCGTGGGGTGGCATGATTAGGACATTTTTGAATTCTGACGGAAATCTCTCTTCCTGTCATATGATGGTGGTCAGTTGAAAAGATGCATCCTCAAATGTCGGTTCACCACATTCGAACAGTTCTGCTTCATGTCATCACTTGCTGTCCTGCCAAGCCGTAGCTGCATGTTCGTCAGCCGCATCTCTCCGACGGTCAGTGAAAGGTCTAGGGGAAGCTTTATCTCTTGTTGAGACATTCCACCTACTGCAATCCAGTCGTTCGGTTGAAGTTTGTGGGGGTACTTGCACCACATACCCAATATTTCTGGAGTGTCCCGTGTCAGTATCCTGAAGGCTTTCGATCGGTTTGGTGGCTTTCAGGAAATCGCAATTCGCTGTTCTCCCGCAGAGTATCGAACTCTTCAAGCTGCTCAATGTTTACCTAATTATTCGCCGTTGATGCAGTTGTGTTGTTGAGGTAGGCAATTTATAGTACCCTTTGGCCGCTATTCCTAGACTGCGCTATCCGGATGGACAAAAGATGCTGCAAAAGCTTAGTTCATTTCAGTTATCAGCTGGTACGTGTTCGTTTTTACCATAGAGCCAGTCAGGGAGTCTTGGATGCTGGTAGCCGACCCGGTTGACTACTATCACCATCATTTGGTGTCTCAATTTGTGCCACGTTCAGGCCGGCGGGGTGAATGGGTTGAAGGCTCTAGATCTGGAGGTCAGTAGATGCTGTTACATCAACCTGGTTGCCGGATCTTTTGAACCTGTCACGTCGAGCTTTATACGTTCACTAACTTAACTGAAGTATTGTGGCTTGCGAATCGGCTTCGTTCGGACAAGCTGGTGGTCTGTTCCACAATTGGCTCCTAGCGTCACTCGGATGATGCCACGTCTCGGAATTCTCTGCGGCGAATGATAAAGTAATCGAGTGGATAAGAGTGGCTGTCGCATGGGTGTTCATATGGCGATATGTTGCTGCTCATGGTAAAATCCAGGGTGTAAGTCGGTCATCATTAGCTTTTACAGCCCGGATGCTATGGAGTCCGAGGACGCACGGCCACAGTGAATCTCAACTGACGCTTGCATTGAAGTCTCGGAGTAAAAGGATCTTATCGGTTTTCGTAACTACTCGAAGTCTCAACTTCGGTGTGTGACTTGTTGTTGTGGTCTTCATCAGCACAGCGTTGGAGCACATGCACATATGACCAAAGTCGGTTTCAGCCCGTGGATCTCAAGCACAGTGAAGCAAGACGTGGATTATCCCAATGAGTTTTGAGTCCAAAAACTTTCTTGGTATGGAGGGACAGAACAAAAAAAACGACAGCACGATCCAGTTTTGTTCCTGCCGGGTAGCCAGTCCTGTAAAGTATGCATCTGCAATGAGCTTCTCCAAGACTTCCTTGGTTAACCATCCGAGGTCTACTCAGGGCCGCGATACCGATTCCATACATTTGCAGCTTCGTTGCAACCAAATGTACCTTGCAGGACGGCCCACATTGTTATCAGCCCAACCCAGTGGTGTTCAGGAGTTCCACGAATCCAATTAGTGGTCGCTTAGAGAAATGTGATGGTTCCCGATATACCTGTAAGAAAGAGAAATTGGTATAGGTTGTCACACCATCCCCAGATGCCAAATCTGGAGGATGGGGTGTAATTTCCTAGCTTTAAAAGACCGTGCTTTATACTGGTAGTAGTTTTCATTGGTAGTTAGTATTTTTCAACCGGAGTTGGTTAACCCGACTTTGGCAACGATGAACTACGCATCGGAGCGGGGTCGAACCTTAGAAATGCTTTTATTCAGCCCTTCCTCGAGCGGAAGGAGGGTGGTGCGCACCTGCTGAATAGCAGAGATGACGGGTTCAACCGAGGGTATAACATGAGATGCTGTTGATACTTACAAGCCGGCAGAACGACAATTACCCCAGCGTCTATCCCAACAACCCTGTATGCATGGCGCCCAAGCCAACACATATACCGGGACGGTGGTCACAGTCGGATAATGGGAGAAGGCAGCCTGCCACCAGATTCCTGAGATGATATAGACTGGCACCCAGATGACTCACATCATCGGCTTTTCTGGTGGAACACTTAATGTACAATATGAGCCAAAGACTTTTATGATGGCTTGTTCTGTTCCTAAAATAAGTATGGCAGGTCATATCAGCAGCCCATATTGGAAATATATAAGTGGAAAGCTTGAGCAGAGTGGTCTGAAGGCGAGTGTGTGCTTATACACACCACCGGTCTGAGCGATCCCGGCCAAGCCCAATCTCTTGGAGGTGTCACAGAAGTAGGACATCCAATTGGCTTCAGTGGTGGTACCCACCCGAACCAAAGTGAAGGCTGTCTGCCATTTATATATACTCACAAATATAAAGCTAAAAGCCGATAGCTATTTAGAAAAACGTTGCTCCAGGGATGATCATACAAAGTGGACAAACAAGACAACCAAATAGTGTGGCAAGAAACCGATGCAACCATGTTCAGGATCGATAGCAAACACGCCAACGATTGCCGCATTTCAGATATATCTTCCATTTTAAACCTCTTATCAAATGTTCAGTTCGTGGGTCGGCTAACCATCATTTTGATATGAAAGACAACATATGGTGATTGAAAACTTTCAGACACACTGAAATTACAAGGTGTAAGTTACGAAGTGTGAAATCGGGAAATACCCGGGCGGAGGAATTTCAGGTGCGTACCTGAATGGCCAATGTTGATTGGGTTATCTCGGAAAATCAAAGGGGGTAGCAAACCGTTTCTTCGAAGACGGGCACGAAGGGCAGCTGGGGTCTCATCAGCTGTGACTGGTGGACGATGGGCACTGAGATCTATTGGACCAGTCCAGGGTTGCATTTGCCTTATGAGTCTGAACTTCGGCAGCCATGGTTTATGCCTTATATGGCGGGTTGGCTGTGTAGCGAGGAGAGGAAGATGGGCAAAGGCGAAAATCTTGTTGCTCATGGAAATTTAGATAACCTAAAAAGAGCAAAAGCACTATCAATGTACTCATCTAAAACTGTGATAAGGAAACATAAACCAGAAGCAATAAAAAACGGAGGGATTTACCCACAACCAACGCCAAATTTGTGCAGTCACTTAGTAAAACATACTACACCATCAGCAAATAAAGAATATTCTGAGCACAATTTATTGAGTGCATTTTTTTATCTTGAATGCACAGGATGGGTGTTGGTTCGTCCGGTGTATATTCAACTGGTGTGCAAGTGAGACGGAAGAATGACACGCCCGCGCATTCATACACAAAGGATTAAGTTGGCTAATCCTTGACAGAAATCCTATTATGGTGCCAAGAGCATCGTTTGATATCAGTGATGTCCGGTATGTAACGAACCAAGCCACTAACTATTGGAAACACGCACATAGTTTCACACAGGCTACAGAGACACCAACCAAAGCTACAAAGGGATCCAATATTGAACTACTGTATTCATTCCAAACATATCGGCATCCATCCGTGCCCCACCACACATCCTAATTGCAGTAGGTAATTCATTCGCGGAAAAGATCCAGTACCATCAACAACGGTGGGTCGGCTATGTGCTATGCATGCCGAAACGTCTACCGAGAAAAAAGTTATTCTCATTGCCTCCTTCGGAATGGCACAACGTTTGACTTTTCAGAAGGATGTGAAGAAATACGAGTTCGGGTGTTGTTGGTGCGATACGCTTTCCAGGATGGGGTCCCCGTGACTCCTCCTGCACTTGGCAGGTGACATTGCCAGAAATGGCGACTGAACGATGTTAGTAGCACTCGTCCTGTCAGTTTCTTTTCAGATTGTCTGATTAAACGCTTGAAAGTGTAGGCACGTCGGAATGCTTGCGATAGGCCAGCATCAGGTTCCCTCTCACTCACCATTTTCTCATGTTTTCACTCTAAAGCTTTAAATATTGGATAGAATTTGTGGTTGAAGGCAGTGAAGCATGTGTCAACACCGATGTTGCTGTCTCTGATTCATCATCACCACCATTACCATCGACAGCACATCAGTGTTATACACTGATGCGCCACATTTATTATTATTATTATTATCATTATTAATGGTCTACCAAATAAATCTGGGTCCTGAGCGATTGTGCCAACCATAATTCGCAATGGCAACGCCAATCTTCCCACACAAATTCTGCAGAATAATTTCAGCCAACTCGGTTTGTCAGCTATAATCCGTGTACCATAAACACACTGGTTCCAGCTGCTACAGTTTCGACCACCGGAAGACGGGAGTGTGTGGGACCTACAGCCAAGCATTGGAGGTGACGGCATCTTCAGTCAGTTCAGGAATCGGGTGGCTACGTACTGAAGGAGATAGTTTTGATGCAAGCGCGCCACTGACTGCGCGATTAGGCCATTCCTACCAGTGTCATTAACCATTGATGAGTTGAGTCCCGGGTTCTCCATCCAGAGAGGCGGCAGTTGTCGACCAGACTCAGTTTAATGGCTAGTGTTCCCATACTTCGTTACTAGGTCATAAGCTGTCCACCACTCGGTCGCTTCCACTCAGCACAGGGCTGGGCCGCATGCTTGCATACCAACCAATCAGCATGGCAGATAAGTGTGCTTACTCGAACAGGTGTATAAGTTTCGGTGGACAAGCAGAAGGCGAGGTCGCCTTCTGAACCACGAACCAAGAAGGCCAGAACAGTCTTTGCTAACCTCAGACAACCCTGGCACTGACGTGCCGACATTTCTCTGTCAGGGGTAGGGCGTACACTGCAAAATTGATATCAATAATGTTTCATGGACCAGAAGCCTAGTGTCTACGGGCAGAGGATGCAGAAAAACTCTCGGAGTTTGAGTATCCGTGACTCTGGAGCATTATTTGGATCCCAGATGGAGACATAGGATTAACAATGCTGATGTAAGCAAGGTGGTCTCAAGAAGAAGCAATCCTCTCAAGATGGATAAGCTACTCATGCTTCATGGATTACGCCGGCTAGGGCATGTATTTCGCATGCAAGAGGACGGTCTACCCTGCAGAGCTGATTTGTCTAGTCCTGTTCTGAGTAGAACTGACCGAGATTTGGACAACCTATGACCTGGCGACGAAGTATGAAGGCAGTAACCAACAAAATTTAGCCAGGTAGACAACTACGACTTCGCTAGATCGAAACCCTGAGACTGTAATTATCGGTAAGTAACGACACTGATGCGCACGACTCAGTCACGTAGATATTGGCGATCCAAAACCAAAGCTATCGCCTGCAATGCGCAGCCGTTCGAACTCCCATATCCTTAAGAAATCTAGAATGATTCAACATCAACCGACTGGTTGCGTCACCTCCTTCCATCCCTGACTATATCACTCCTGCTCTCCCAATTTCCGGTGATCGAAATCATAGCAGCTGGGACCGACGCACCCCTGGTACGTGGTAAACTATTAACCGAGCATAATTCACGACCGAACCACCGGAGCTTTTGGTGCTGGGCACATCGTTCGATCGCATTGCACCTCCACACACTCGCTTTCCAGTTGTACCACAGGCACCAGCTATGGTTCTGAAACAGTGGTTATCGGAGGTGTCTTAGTTCTGCTGCCCGCACAGGCTACGTCTTATAACCACAAAACAAAACAATCGTACCATTGCCTGACAAACAGGTTCTTTGAGGTTCATGTATACATCACTTTGTTGGTGGTGAGACTGTGAAAGTTCAACGTAGGTTTCATCCTGCAGGTGCAGTCAGTCTACGCGAGAAAGACGAGAGGCCGCTTTTACGCCGCAGATATCTTAAGGGAACGAACGCGACCCGAGCCTTAGAGATTGGTGTATTGGCCTTATCTATCATACTACAGTAGGAAATCATAGAACTTTCAAGGTAAGTGAGACGCTCAGCAACCTAGAACGTTTTCCCCCTAATTTTAGGTGGCGAGTTCAGTGACTCCATGCATAGCAGCATGACCTTCCCCTTGTGTGTGCAAGGCACATGCCAAAGGACAGTCAATTTATTCGAAACCCCCTGCGCCTTACTTTTTCGAGGAAAAATGCGGTCTGACTTTTTCGTTACCGACAAGGTCTTCGTCAGCAGCTACACGAAGACCAGAATTTTAAAGACTTTCGAGAGTTCGTCCCATTATTTTCCCGGTCACAAAATTGGGTAGGAGTAGGGAGAGAGAGCTGGTGGCCTTGCCAGGCAATTATACGGAAGCTTTTGGACAGCCTCTCATATAATCTCACATGCTCGCAATTCTGAGAATACGGAGAACTTGTTATATTGACAAACTTCTGGAGCATACTTTGAGCAGACAGGGTGAGAGCAGACAGGGTAAAAAAGGCAAATACGCCTTGACAACGTAGGTAACAAAGGACAAGTGACACAGTCTTGTTAAACCTGAAATCAAGCTGACTCTGTGGCTACTTGCTCGTACGCTGGGTTCTCTCTGCATTGATGTATGTTGTCTGTCAGAAACAAGGATGCAGGACGCAAGTACTGTGATCGAACTGACTGCCCCCTCGCTCTCTTCCAAGTTCCGGCTGCGCACCTCTGGTGATGCAGAGGCCACTGCAGCTGGGTATGCTGGGGTGGGTATTGTATTGAGCGACCGAGCGGAAGCGTCTCTGCTTGATTGGATACCCGTTATTAGTCGCCTCTGTGCGGTTCGTTTGGCAACATCTGTGAGAGAATTTAGAGGAAGTGAGGTCCATCGCACCTTGTTTATTGTGTCTGCTTACGCCCCAACTGACTGTAGCTCTGAATCTGCCAAAGACAGTTTCTATGACGCTCTAGGTGCCCTTCTACAGCAGGCTAAAAGCTCAGATATCGTTTTGGTTGCTGGTGACATGAACGCCCAGGTAGGTAGACTAAGCGCTGCTGAGGCCCGATTGGGTGGTCGTCTTGGATTGGACACGAGACGCACGGACAACGGGGATCGCTTACTCCAAATGTGTGCCGATCACAGACTGTTTCTTTGCAGTACGAATTTCCGGAACAGCGGAAATCGCTTGACAACGTGGTGCCCACCAACAAACCAGCCCCGAATCCAAATAGACCACATCGCCGTCAGTTATCGGTGGCGAGGGTCGATCACCGCCTGCCGCTCCTTCTGGAACACCAGCGTGGACTCCGACCATGCACTTGTACGCTGCTGCTTTTCATTGCGCTTTTCAGGTGTACGCAAAACGCACACATCTCGCTTAGCCATTGAGAAGCTAGTGGACCCAGAAGTCAAACGAAATTATCAGAACCAGTTCCTCGAACGCCTGCCGGACGGTACGATGTCGGATATAAACGGCCACTGGGAAAAGATATCTAAAGCGCTATTCAAAGCCGGAAAGTCTGTTTGCGGTACAATCCAGCCAACCTCATCCAAACATTGGATCTCTGATAAGACTGTGTCCTTGCTGGAGACCCGGCGACAGATCCCTCCTGGCCGCAATCACAACTCCACCCGACGCATCATCCGACGCCAGGTGAAACTGAGTATCCGTGCAGACCGAGAAGCTTGGTGGACCCGAAAGGCCGAAGAAATGGAAGAGGCAAAGAATGCTGGTAATGTCCGCAAGCTGTTCCACTTGATTCGTTCGACTGGTCCTCGGAAACCTCTTGTCAGCGAAACAATCAGGGACCAAAATGGCTCCCTGATATGCAGCAAAGCAGAACGTTTGGATCGCTGGGCACAGTACTTCGAGCAGCAATTCAGTTGGCCACCTGCTACCTCCAATCCAGAATCCTGGCCTTCAACAGAAAGGTGGACCGTGAATCTGGAGCCGCCTTCAGCCTCAGAAGTGTCCGAGTGTATTTCCCTACTAAAACGTCATTGTGCTGCTGGTCCTGACGACCTTCCACCTGCTCTTTTCAAGGATGGCGGTGGACGTCTCAGCCAGTGCCTGTCTAGCCTGTTTGGGTCTATCTGGGAGAAAGAGACCGTCCCAGACAACTGGGGTGAATCGATAGTAGTGCCCATTTTCAAAAAGGGTACTCGCAGTGAATGTAGCAACCACAGAGGTGTTAGTTTGACTCCTGTTGTGACAAGACTTCTGGCGTCACTGATTCTTCGTCGTCTCACGGTGGCACGCGAAACCTTGACTCGTGAGAATCAAGCGGGATTTCGACCGGGTAGAGGCTGCGTTGACCACATCTTCACACTCCGTCAGGTGTTAGAGCAACGCCATATGTACAGACGACCCACAATCTTGGTATTCCTTGACTTCAAGGGTGCGTTCGATTCTGTCGATCGGTCAGTGCTGCTAACTACACTTGCTCAACAGGGTATGCCCCAGAAGTTTGTAAACATAATCCGATCCCTATATTCACATACTTCTGGGCGGGTGAGAGTGTATGGTGAGCTCTCGAAAAGCTTCCCTACAAAAAGTGGTGTCCGACAAGGATGTCCACTCTCTCCATTCCTATTCAACTTCATCATTGATGAAATAATGAGGCGAACGCTGGATGGTCTTCAAAACCCCGGTGTTCAAATTGTTGCTGGTGAGAGCCTTGTCGATCTGGAGTACGCAGATGACATTGCCCTCATCTTTGAAGACCAAAACGAAGCACAAGCCCTGTTGAATAAACTGACCACCATCATACCATCTTTTGGCATGCGCCTTGCACCTTCAAAGTGCAAAGTCATGCTTCAGAACGTGCAGTCTTTGAACATACCCCTTACAATTCAAGGAGAATCACTGGAGGTTGTGGAAAATTTTACATACCTCGGTAGTTGTATTAGCTCTGACGGAAGTGTGTCTGATGAAGTCAGTGCAAGAATCTCAAAGGCTCGAATCACATTTGCTAATTTGCGTCACTTGTGGCGTCAAAAAGGCATCTCACTAGATCTTAAGGGTCGTGTGTATCAGGCTACAGTAAGGGCTGTGTTGTTGTATGGGTGCGAGACATGGCCTCTGCGGACAGATGATGTGAGGCGTCTTCAGGTTTTCGACCACCGATGCCTCAGAAGCGTGGCTGGTTTTGGATGGCGTCAGCGTGTTAGTAACGAGGTGATTAGAAAACGGGTATTTGGTTGTGCTGCAGGTACTTCAATCGGGGAAAACATCCAGCACCACCGACTACGATGGCTCGGTCATGTGCTACGCATGCCGAAACACCGTCTACCGAGACGAGTGTTGTTCTCCGTGCCTCCTTCAGGATGGCGCAAACCGCGAGGTGGACAACGTATGACTTGGCAGAAGGGCGTGAAAGAGATCACGAAGAGTTTGGGTGTTGTTGGTGTTGTACGCCTTCCAGGATGGGGTCCCCGTGACCCCGCCTGTGCATGGCTGGAGACGTTGCAAGAAATGGCGGCTAATCGATGTCAGTGGCGTTCGTGCTGTCAGTTTCTTTCCAGACTGTCTGATTGAGCGCTTGGAGGTGTAGGCACCTCAGAACGCTTGACATAAGCCAGCACTAGGTCCCCTCCCTCACCCACTCTTTTTCTCTTCTCTTCACTCTAGGGCTTTAAATATAACTAAACGAACCTTATGGTTGTACGGCAGTGAAGCATCAGTGTCAACACTGATGTTGCTGTCTTTGATGATGATGATGATGATCTGTGGCTACTACATTCACCATTTTCTTTCAAAAAGTGGACATTATTACTGATCCACTCTGGTTCTCCTGGGGACCCAATCTAGTATCCTCGAAAAATGTACATGGCTCGGCATCCGGACCAGGTCCTCGGTGGAAATTGAGATAAGATATGCATCAATAAACGTCCGACGCTGTGTGAATTCACTGTCCAGGGTTCTGGTGCGGTCCGATAATCCGACTAAATGACAGCGATTGGCCACGAAATTTTTTGTTCAAGGTTTTCGGTCTAACAACCAAGGTGCTCTTTGTTATTAAGCATGGTCACGCCAGTCAGATCCTAGATGATGTTCGACAATGGAGCAGGTGAACGATGTCCCAGATGCTTCTGACGGATTCGTTAAACTTCGGTATCTCCCAGTTTATAAGTTGTCAAGAGTTGTCTGCCCAGCGCACGGCTTGGAAGAGTGAAACAAAACCTGGAGACTGCGTGGTCAGAAACCTCAAGTGTCCCAAAAAGTGATCCATTGTTGATCCACGGATTGATAATAGGCGTTCACCTGTAACACCCTTTCGGTGCCTAGCTGCCATGCCACCCAATGGAAGCACGAGGGCTGGGATGCCGCCAGGTTGCCCAAGTCTAGACAGGGGAAGTCGAGAGGCAGAGGTCAGGTTCGAAACACGGACCCTCCGGTTAGTAAATTCGCGCTCTAACCACTTGAGCCATCTCGCCACGGATTGACGGGTAGTTGATGGCGACATGGTTAATCTGGACTGGTGGATGGCGCACTAAAGGCGGGCACCATGCAGCCAGACGATTTTGGTTATTACGGGGGTTAGCAGTGCGTAAAAAACAGTCTGTGTTTAGCAAGGTGGCGAAAGAACCATCTCGCCTCCGAACGTTCAACTCTTAAGAGTGATGAGATGGTTTGCTCAGCGACTGTGAAGTTGCGCTTGCGTTTTTGTTTCCGACGCGCAAAATTCGTTAAATCCAAGCTAGTCTAGCGAGCGAAAATGAGCAGCCTGATGCCCAGGTTGCTTTGGAGCACGAAAATTAGAAGCAGCCAAATAAACAGTACGCGAGGCTTGAGGACTGATTCCCGGGTGTCTCACGCTGTTGGTGCGGGCGAAAACGCAGAAGACGCGGCCAAGAACGACACAAGGCGAATAGGGTCATCAGTCCTAACGGGCAAGTCTACAAAGAGAGTATAAATAGTAGGGTGGCGTTATGGTCTTTGGCTTGCTGCCTCATCCACTATACTATGCGAAAAGGAGCATGAACCTGCTATGATCAACAAGACAGGAAGAAGGATTATTAAAGCTGTGTTCATGGGAGTGATCACAGAACAATCCACAGGTCTAAGCTCTAGGATTCGCAGTGGGGCGTGAAGCGCCGGGCTGAAAATTTTCGGTTCTGACTGGCCCATATTCTGACCAATCAAGACGTGACTTCTTTTAGTCCGTAGGTTGTTCGAGGCATTCAGCCAATCGGTATGAGGCTCGTTTTTCCTAACGACTCTTCTGTGAATACCTTCCTTTTGAGGATGCATTTTAACATTTGACCGCAACTAGGTTTGCCTGGAGGTGGATCTGTTGGCCGCTGTCGCCAAGCTGTCCCTCCCGTGGCAGTTAGGGTATTGACCTGAAATCTGCGGTGGCTACGCCCCACTACGTGCCCTAACAACACACTGATGATGTCACCTCGATTGGTGATGAAACGCTTGAACTCAAGTTGCTCAGCTCAGCGAACAATCAATGGCAATGTATCAGGATATGGTACTCCCCTGAAGGTATCGCAGCCATCTGCAGCCGTTTTGTTTTATTCGTGCTTTAATCGTTGGTTAAGCAGTTAAAGATCTACAGTGGACTCCAGGCCTAAGAAATCAAAGTCTGTGTAGTTGTTTAGGTAGCAGGCACCACTGGGTTGAACCTCAGTGTACTTCACGAGGCCGTTATGCTTTCCGGGTATTTTCATTTTCCCACGGGATGCATTACGAACACCTGAATTGGCATGTTAACCAGGTAGCTTCCAGCATCGTTCCGGGTACTTTTTGCACTCAGAGCAGGGTCGGAACATTGATGTTGATTCCTTGGAAGAATCGAAATTTTTAACTGTACGTTATCTCGGGCTTCTCATAAATAGCATGAGTTCCGGTGTTTTCGACACTTCATCGTGCCCGGTTTCGTAGCCTATCTAAATAAAATTTAAGTTGGTAAGTTATGCAACGGGCGGCTAACTGCTTACTCACGCCACGCACTCACAGCTATCCACTCTACGCAAGTCTGTTCAACACCGGCTGTGCTATTCGCTGTTGTGGTCGAGTGCCGGTAATTTGATCCCATCCGTAGTCAAACGTGCAGAGCCAGGAGGAATTTCACTTCCCCACCAACCTGACCGCTAGCCACGTTGTCAAGGTCACTTAGCTTAGTGCGTGTTCCAGATCTACCTACCCCAGACAATTCCGAAGTCATTTTACCCCTCTCGTGATCCTCTATTGTTACATGTCTCTTTATATCTGAATGTATTGCAGTTTTCACATACTATGGCTGTGACCGTACGCAAAACTTCATACTTGAAAATGACGTTTTGAGCCGCGTTACGCATGTCCTGACACCACATTGTTATCCGGTACGATTACGCTTGGTCCTAAACGTTCATATGTTCTCCCAACAGGGCCCTCATAGACCTTTTCCATCCTCTGCCCTCGTTGCATATCTTTGTCCGCTAAATTCGCTAAATGTACCTACCCATTATGTCGGTTGGCAGGCAGCCACTGCCACACTGATAATTATCGCTTTCCCCCAAACCCCTCCGAATTTTGACGCCTTGCCAGTAATCATCTAGGGTATATCTAGTTTACACTTTTTAGAACCGGACTCGTTGTTACCACAGTCCGCCTGCTTTTTGTCACAGTACTTTTGCCTTTGTCATCATTGACGTATTCACTGCTCAACATCCTGAGTGATGGCGTTCCTATTGCCCTCCTTTCAAGCTTCCAATTCGCCTGCCCTCGACTAGCGGGAGACGCCCTCTATCTGGAATCCGTCGTAGAGCCTCGGATTCCGCACCGTGTTAAGTTCGAATGGGACTCACGCACCAATGATGCTCACCGTTGTGAGTTTCCCTCGTGCTTATTCGGAATAGAGTGATCGTCGCCTCCGGGGTGCGCCCCTTTGTTGGCCAAATATTTGCTCAGTCTACGTAGGTTGTCTCCTTACTATTCTTTGTGGCTTCTTCCAGTGCCCCTGCCACACACGTATGTACGGTGGGAGCAGCTGCGCGGAAAGTGCCGTTTGCTACAAAACTAACAGGATTCGGCGGTTCCACCTAGAATTTTTCCCTTTGGAAAGCTAATTTGCACATCGTATCAAGCTAAGACGCTAAGACTGTTCACTCGTTTTGGTATCAATTTTTATTTCGGCAAGGCGCTGGTATTTGGAAGCAGGTTCCTGAATTTTGAGCCCCCGGGTACTAGTCAAAGATACATTCAGCTGCCCGGTCCAAACGTCGGAATCCTATGCCAACTGATGACCAGCCACAAAGTTGTAGCAGCAGAATTAGCCTCCATGCACTTTCCTGGGCCTGATACCCTCACAGTCTTTGTTGTTAACTTGTTTGATGGTGTTTTTACCATCTTCCTTCGTGACACTGTGACGCAGGCGGTGAACGTTGAACACTAGGCTCTGCCTATCAAATATATTCTTCAGGATTTCGACATGAAAAGCTATGATCAAGAAGTTGTTCACGGAGTAAGTTGATTAAGTCGAAACGACTTGGAGTTCGCGAAACCTTCAAACCTTTGCACAGAGCCAACTGTGCAAGGTTGGCTCTAACACGTCCTTAGGCGTCTGGAACCAACCTTAGAAATTCACCTAGATTCAGTGAAAAAGGTGAATGTGGTTATCGAAATGGTAGGAGCGACTCTATACGTAGACGTAGACCCACATGATTTTGTTCACATTCACCGTCATGCAGCGCATAATCGTTTCAACAGCCTCATCTAAGCTTCCTCGGAACGAATCTGTTCCCTTAGAAATGTTTAGGTTTCTGGCGAATATGTGTTGCGATTGTTACCGGTTTTGTAGTTTGCACCCCCCACGTTAGTTCCCGGCTTGCTGTTTTACTCGCCAAGCCACGCCAAAGGCACTGTGTCCTAAAAGTTCTCAAATGGAAGAAAAGTAAGATTGGGTCGATAATATTTACTGGGTGACCATAGACGTTTCTGAAAAGCCATGCATGAATATGTTCGATAGTGTGTTATGCACCAAGCTATAATCCTTGATTCTAACCGTTGGCTGTTCAGAAGAATCGGGGCATGTTTTGATTCATCCGCAGTTGGTTTGTGGCCTACCCGTGTTGTGTTCATTTTCCACGAGTAATTTGTGGTTGCATAGGTGGGGAATAAAACTGGTGTGAAACGGGCAGAATCAGGGTAATAGCGATAACCATTTATCGTTTGTTCTCCTTGTGTAACCAGGAATGCGACCCAGGCGTCATAGAACGAGATTATTTTGGGTTGTAGAAGCTATATTAGTGCGCTTGGTTGGATGCTGCTGGGCGGTTTTGCTTCGACGACCTGATCCCATGGCAGGGGTGTTTGTCGGAAACCGCTTGCGCACTACTTTTTTCGAAGATCAAGATGCCGCACATTTCAACGTCTAGAGCAGAGATCGGATCGGTTGTTTTCTTCAACCCACTTCCCAGTCTGAGAGTCAGCGAGTGCCACACGGGTGTCTCACCAGTACAGCTTTATTGGCCAAAGGGTGGCGCGAAAGCGGCCGCATCACCAAGAGGGCCGTTCTCTTTGTGGACGGACCCTTGGACACATACTTCTGGCATGCGTTGTTTGGCTGGGGTTCGAGATTCAAGGGAGTTAGTCCATTTTTAGCCCATTTGTTGTGGCAGTGGTCGCAAAGTCTGTTGATCCAACCGCACGGATTCTCTCGGCTGGATCCATCGGATCATATAAACCCGCTGTCAACAAACAGACTGGGATTGTGCTCCGCCCTTGACGCTCGCGGTTCTTGGCACATTTTGTTCTAAATATGTTCCAAATTACCACTCGCCCGTGCTGGGCAAGTGGCGCATCTGTGCGCCAGGGCCCGTGTTGTTTGGATTTGCCGCGTGCCTTCTTATTACAGTCGCATTGAGGTTCGCGCTGTGTTATTAAAGAAAGCGGGCCCAACGTTAATCCAAGACCCACCTGCACTAGTTTTCTCTTGATGAGAAACCAGCAGCAGATTTTGCACTTCTTGATGGTGTTCGGCTTTGAAGCCTTGCAGATTAGTTCCTTAGGAGGATCAGACGTCACTAGACCTCGAGGAATTGGATGCTGGGGTCTGCGGCATGACGAATCTGATCGGATGCGTAAATGGTGCTAATGGCATTGGTCCACTGAAACACTCCCTTGTAGACTTACCGGGTTCCTGAAATCCTGCAGCGTGAAGCAGCACAAACTACTGCTCTTTGATTGTGTCTAGGAATGCTGCTGAGCAGACGACCTAATGAAAAATATAACGCGGGTAGTATGAGACTCCCGCAAATGATCAAAATCCCGGATAAACCACAACACATTTGGGCCCTCAAACAAGGGTGCGTGTTGTTGAGCGAAGAGATTCACTTAGTATTTCCAGGAGAAGGACTAACCTCTAGGCTTCACTTATGGTGACCCCTTAAGGAAAGGGTCCTCGGCGGACCTGAGCGCGAACAAGAAACGCAAACATACTGGGAATACAAGTTTCTGTGAATCATGTTGCACGCGGTCGATACATTAATTAAACGAAAAATAATCATAGGTGAGGGAATGACGGAGTTTATGGAACTGCAATTAAATTTGGGCGCAGATTTCATATAACAACCCCCGGAGAACCTGTCAACATGCAAGGATAAATGATCATACTCAGAACTTCATTAAATGGGAAAAGCTCACGTACCGTGTGGACAATGGGGCCATGTCGCTTGTTTTTCAGGGAAAAAAGTCACTTAAAGCGATTTAACGGTGGACATTTAGAGGGAGGTGGAATAAGACGGAATACCGCGCGGTTAGTTTTAGACACAGAGGAGCTAAAGTTGTATGGTCTCAAAAGGTCGGCAAATACAATGCCTTGAAAGTTCACAGACTATTACAAGGGATCGAGGTTTTTGTCCGAAATTACCAGGTTGAGCTTTTGATTATCATTTAGTGGCCTCGGTCTATGTGAAAGACATAAGCACTGTCTCTTTGGTTAGCTGTCCTGGACCGCAAGGACTCACTCGAACTACTATCCCAAATTAGTTTTAACTGGGTCCCAGATACAGTCCCGGCAACTGTAGGTAGAAGGATAATCCATGCACCAACTACCCTAAAATGAGAAAAATAAACGTCTTCTGGGAGTGTGCGCCCTGGTATTGAAGCTTTCTACCATGTTGCCGCCGTGTGCTAAGGAGTCGAAACCTGTTAAACAAACCTTGCTCAGACAACACGTAAGTGCCATAATCCTTCGGAGGTGACGATAGCCTAGGTGATGATGTCAGAGATCCCGGACGAGCTTCTCACTCAATAGTTTGGTGCTAGCACCCATCACCGCAGCAGCTGCATGTACATGCTCACTGGGGGATAGTCCTTCTTGTGTCCAGGGTGGACATCTCGATTGTTGTATTCGATGAGCCTTGCAACGTAAACTCCATACAGCATTTAATAATCCATGCCAAAACCACGGGCACGTAGTTGGGTGTCTTTTGACCGATTTTTGCGGAGGTGGGGAAGAAGGTTCTTGAAGAGAGCAGGATAGAAGACCTCTTCAGGTATTAGGCTTCGCAGACCTTCTGACACATTCTCACTGTACACGAAAAGCCGTTCGCTGAGTCTTTTCCGAACAAATGAATTCGTTTTTCACCATTCAGGGGAGCTGCTAGTACGGTGACCAATGGCACACGGCGTCGACACTAGTCGGAAGAGCTCTCACAAATCATGCGTCCTTAAAAATTTAAGGTTGTAGGCTGCAACGCATCATTCATTCCGTTGATGTAAGTCAGAAGTAGCAGCGGTCTCAAGGCACAACCTTGAGGACCTACAATGGTGAACACGGCGGAGGAAGAGTAGACTAATCCAACCTACTCTTAGAGTGTACTACTTGGAAGGACGGCTGCAATCCAGTGTAGAGTTTCTTTCTGAAAACTATAGACCTTGCATTTGTGGGTCAGTGGAGTGCACGAAACCCAATTTACTTCGTATGAGGAATCAAATGTACGGCCTTTGATGTGGAAACCTCGGCTTTGACCTTCCAAGCTGCTCGAGAACACGAGCCTGCCCGCCACGCAATAATTCGCTCTGCGCCGGGTTACCAGGTTTCCCCTGATGAGGTGATTCAGACTGACCCACTTCAGTAAGCGCTCCGTAAATTTGCACAGTGTGCTATTGGTGTTTACAGGCCTGTAGTTGCAGGGCGATAAGCGGCCACCAGACCTATAGGTTCGCGTTGCCACTGCCCCTTGCAAGCAGGAGGACTTTTTCACTCTATGACTAACTGGACTCTAAAATTGCTTATATCTTCATAGCGCATATTGTATGGAAGATGAGGTGTTCTTCAAGTGATAGAAGCGCACGAAATCAAATGAGATACACAACAGTTCAGAAGAAGTATTCCGTGTAGGTGTTTGCGAGTTTGTGTTGGTATGCTGCGAGGCAGCTGTTCTCTCAATCGGTTGATGAACTTATTCGAGCATGATTCTTTTGCCGTTTGAAAAAACGCTGTAATGTAGGGGACCAGTTCTCCACTGGACACCATGAACCTTTCACCATAGTTTGAATGTTAAGCTTAAAGGTAGGCAATAAATTATCCTATTATGATTCCTCCGTACGGTCGCCCGAGAAGTTCCAAGGATTGCTCCCCAAACACGTGGAATAGAGACTGGTGTTTGTAGTGGAACTAGGTTCACAGATGAAAGGCACGGTTAGTTCACGAGTGGACCGACCTTGAAACCGGTCACGCAAGTCATTAGCGGTGATAATTGAGAAAGCAGGGGCGGGGGTTTCTGTTTTGGCATCAGAAAGAAAAATGGCCATCTGTAAACCGTTAGAACAGTCTATGCTTGTCAGAAAATATTAGTTGGGGTAAAAGTAGGAAGCGTGCTGATGGTATGTAAGTGCGTGGTTAAAACGCGCACTACGAAGGGCAGGGCTCTGATTGTGCGTGCAGTTTGCTGGTACGTCCGCGTTTCCGTAAGGAAACACCCTGCCCCTCCAAAAAACAATGTCTAATTTAATGTGAGGACATGCAAATCTGAAGCACACATGCTTTTGATTAGCGCCGGTTTACGGTAGGTTACTTTTTAAAAATAACCAAAACCCACGACAGAATTGGCTGGCCATAATCAAGAAGACTTGGCTGTTGAAATGTCGCGGTCAATGCTTCTAGCACCCGGAAGTAGAGGAATATTTGCGCGGCAAAAGGGCTTCAAGCCCAGGATCGGAAGCCCATTTATTATTTGATCTTGTGGCCCAGCGGTCATTTTAGACCAAGTAATGTGGTAGTGTTAACACCCTGGGGTGTAAATCATTAGCTACAGAGCTAGACCTAGCCGGTGTTCACTATATATCCGTAGTTAAGCTGGAACTATAAGCCATGTCGAATTTTGCGCGGAGAATCGCGATCCATATTGGTGCTAAGAATGATTTAGTTGACTCGTGATCCTTATTCACGCTGCAATTTCGTCTCTGCCGAAGGTGTTAAAATACCGAATGGTGCGATATGTTGTCATTAGCACGCGACAAAAGTGCTGCACCGAGTTCACGCCGGAAGAAACCTGTACAAGAACAATGCCAAAGGCTACAACTCTGAAGTTGTACATTGGTGTGATAGTGAGATCACTGTTATGCTCAATGCTTCGATCGAAAGGATGGGACCAAAGGACGGATAAGGGTGAAGGCAATTTAGCCTTGCCGTAAGGCGCAGCAACTTCTTGCTGTCAGACTTTGTCAATAACCTGCCTGTTAATCAGTCTGAACGACTTTATTCCGGAAACCTTAGCAAAGTCCACTGAACCATAGCTTCAACTCTCACCACCTCTGCTCGATGGCAACTATCAGCCAGCTTCTGATGTATCCTCGCTGAGAAGCTTAGCATCACAGTAACCCTAGAAAGTACGAATAACCGTCGGAGCAAGTGTCCAATACGGTTGACAGCGGTTGGTGCAGTAGTTAGTCCACAGCATTGTCAAAAACGGTCAGCAGGAGCCTGTAACTGTCTGTAAATTTTAGCAGCATCACAATGAGAGCAGTACCGGTTGCTGTTAGGTTTCTTGGCCGACTGCTCTACATCATGTATGGTTATTATACATTTTGCACCTGGCGATCGTTTTGAAACGGAGGTGAATTTCGTGTGAAACTGGATCAATGCAGATTCATGTGTTTCACATTTTTTGAATATTTGCTTTGTCAAAGCAGGCCAACTGTGGTCCGTCGGGGTCTTTGGTATGCCCAGAAATAGCAAGCTTTATTTTACGAACGTAAGTAAAACGCTCGCGTCCTTAATCAGGACACCCAAACAATCCAAAACACTGTAAGTAGATGATATCATACTACTCTTACTGGTTTCCGTCAGCACTCACAAACTCTAAGTGATTCCAAGGAAGTGTCAAATTATTCAAAATGTTTTGAGGGAAAACATTGTCAGTTAAACGTTCCAGCATTGAGATGTTTTCGTGTAAATTGCACTGCACAAAATCTTTATCATAAGTTGATTACCAGCGTCCATCTGGTTGAATCTGCCGATCAAAGCCCCGGTTGCCTTATGGGGTTAAATTACTTGGCTTCCTTTCTTAGCGAGCCAGTAACCTTGGAGTCTTTTACCAGATGTCAGGCTAGCCGAATAACGCTTGCTCTACTGTTGTCTGTTCACCCTAACTAACATTGTTATACCTTGTCAAAAACTTTGATATAACTGGAATTTGAAAGTAGGCTGCGGTACCTATAGCTCTGGCGTCTTCACTGGTGTTTGATATTTTTGCTGCTGGTACATTCGAAATTCAGTTATTTATCCTCAGAGGGTCGACTGACTGCTTATCACGGGCGAACGTTGATATAAGTTCCAAGAAAATAGGAGGATAATATGCAAGAGCCCCTTTTCAGTAAGGTCAAAAGGGTTTTAAATATGGTGATCTTGCATCCCACTTCTGAATTTTTAAATTTCTGGCCTGACTTGATGCAATAAGTTTAGGTTAACTGGAATGCACAGTGGACTTTAGGCCAGAATTATAGCTCTATCCCCGACAACAATATGCCAACGCTGAAATTCATTTGGATACCATTCTGGTTTATCTGTGGCTTTCGGACCCAGTAAACTAGCAGCAACTCGCTATTATCTACTAAGTAGCAGACATGGCATTTTATTGGTCGTGGTGCGGCCCTTGGTCGTCCTACCGGATCTGTGGAACCTACAGCAGAAGGTTGGCATCGATGACACAATAGCCCGTGTATGAGGATGGGTGAAGAAACAGAAACGTCATTCTTCGTCCTCTCTTAAGTTTCTTGATTTGGTTTCCATTTATTCCTTTTTAACCCTTTGGTCGGATTTTTTTGTATCCACTCATCTTTGCAACAAGCGGTGCTGGCGAAGAAGTCTAAAAACGGTGGAAGACAACTTAGAGTTTTTTGGGTGGGTCGGATTTTCATCTTGTTTTCCTCTGTCAAACAGGCAAAACCTTTTTCCAGCATGGGTCAATGCCGTTCGATGAACTGGCATGCAGCTTGGCTCAACGTTTGTGCAGCTCACTGGTAAGTTTTTGGCAAGTACTACTGCGGCCAGAAACGTGTTCCAACCAGGGCTTTTTTGACCCAGTATGCGGCTTTGCAAGGGAGTGGGGGGACGGTCCACAAACTAGCCTACATTCCGAGAATCAACAGTTACCTCAATTTTGTGCGTAAGGTCAAGGTCCTCACAAAGCCTTTGATTAACAGAACCCTGAGGCATAAACTGTTTAAACTTTCGCTCTCGAAATGTATTCACTAGACCTGAAATGTTTTTAGTAGCTTTATTCCGCCCTACTTTATGGTTGTGGGAGTCGATATCCAAGGCTCAAAGACTCCAGGCGTCTTTCAGCTTCTATCCATCGCTGTCACTGAAGTGACGACTTGATGAGTAGGTTGGCACGTACGGTTAAATCTGCCTAATTAAAGCGAAATATAAAACTGCGGAAGACTTGACAGACTTGTGGCAGTGGGTTATCATTTCATTTCAGTATTTTGCAGTTACATACCTGGAATTTCAAAATGCGTATCAAGTTGCATTTGTACTAAGTTGCGGTGCCATGAAAACTTGACGTTCACTGCAACTGGTCTGTTTGCCGCCCGTTGGCCCTGCTGTTATGGGTGAAGTTTTCGAAATATGCATGCCGGGTCATGGCAGCATAGAAGCTCGACCACCACGTGAAGGTAGCAACAGTCAGGCGAGTGGCCCTGGACAGGGCCTTGGGGGCATTCACCCGGTTGTCATCCCGTGATTCGGATGCAAGTTGGAGAACATGTGTACACATGGTTAGACTCTAAATTATCAAGCTCCATATGCTGCCAAGTTGTGCATAATAGATTTTTCACGACAGCTTGACGGAGCCCCCTTGAATGCGCTTCCAGGAATTGGTCGAGGTCTACTTTGTGGCACGCCATTTTGTCTGGCCGCGTTATAACAGGAGGGGTGGAGCCACAAAACCGGGGACTAGAGAAAATATTTTCAGTGTGCAGTCCACAACTTCAGTTTGCCAACAAAGCCCTCAAGCTGGTTGTGCAATCATTACACAGGTCACAGCTCTAACATCGCAGCAAGAGACGGATGGCTACACCGCCCTGGTAGGTTGTGTTCGGATGGCGACCTTTGGTGACTTGGAAACCAACCGGGGCAATGAGAAGTTTTAACTCACCTTCGTGAGATGAGCGACATGCAAATACCAAAAACAGGCGTTCGCATAGTAGGCTCCCGGACTGATGGAAGGAGCACTTGCAGTCACCTGACGACCTGGGGACATTTGGAGATTCGCACCAAAAAGTAACTGTTATTGACGTGATTCTCAGCTTAGAACGGTCAGTTTATTAGTACTTCAGTTTTGACGTGCATACGTCAAATTCTTGAGAATCTGACTGGCGGCACATCTCATCATGTGGTAAACCATATAACGTACACAGCTGTAACATGGTCAAATTTCTCAGTGGTCAAGGCGGTAAGTGGCATGCGTCTCATACTCACACATGATCCACAAACTCTGAAGGGAGACTTTATGGACGGCATATTCTAGGCAATCGGGAGGCTCTACAGGCCCGGTTGCGTTCCAAACTTAAACAACAATTGCTGAGCACTGATGGCCTACCTGCCAGCAATGTAAATCAAAGCCAGGACCGACTCCGCAGAATTTCTAAATCATGACAAAATCCACGTGGTTATTATCCAGTAAAGTTACTCAATCGGCCTCATTGTCAAAGGGGGCAAGTCACGTCCTTTAACAAGCTGAAGAGTTTACACAGGGACACAAAGGGCCCGCTTTACACGGGAACATTCATGGCTGGCCACCCGATCTTCATGCCATCCGCTACAAGGAGGGTGTACAGCATGTGCCTAAATGGCAAAAGTCAGATGCTCCAAAAAGGCCTCCGTGCCGTGCGCGGCATCAACGTTTACAGCGTTTATAAATCGTTAAAACAGAGACATTTGTTGTGTACGGGCAAGGAACACGGGGCTAAAATAGCCACCGCTAGATCCCACCTCGATCAAGTGGCCGTATTCACGATGGGTCATCTGCCTATGTAGGCAAAAACTAAAGACCAGTTTAACAATGGAGGTCTTCACTTGAGGCGGTACTTGTAGGTATCCTGAGTGTTTATTACCTTCCTAAATTTATCTGCAAATTACTGCCGCTCGTTCATCGCCGGAGTTTCGTTCTTCAACAGAACACCGCAATTTTTACTTATCGCATGTCAGTCGTTTTTTGACACGGAACTTGTCATAACAAAATTTTCTGACTGGGTGGCTATGCTGCAGGTAGTGGGACGTTGCCACTGAAGAGCTACTATACTGGCGAAGAGAAAGCCTCGCCGGACGCGAGACATTCTGTACTGTCCGTCAAAAAAATCCACGAAAATTACCGTTTGCGGCGAATTCCTCTGGCTGCCCGCTTCAACGATGGAAAACGTTTTTCTACGTAAGCCAAGAATGTTGATCCTCTTTGGGTTCATTAGAGCAAGTGCAACGTAGTCCCCCTTGTGCACTCTTGCAAGTGCAACAAAAGAAGAAAACAGAGCGGCCAACTTCCTTAAAAAATCTTACACTTCCTTGACAGACTGATCAAAGTGAGTCACGTCACCCATTGAGAAATTATTAATTAAGCCCCAAGGTATAACTTCAGTCGTGTTAACCGAATCGTAAAAAAGTGTGATTGTCTAGGGAGACTTTGAAGTTTGAATTGAACCGCGTCAAATGCTTCCATATTATGTAAAAGGTTCGTTCTATGACAATAGATTTGAAAAATTCTTGTTGTGCGTAAAAGGGTAAAAACTTATGGAGCACATTTATGTCACTAGGGCCGAAAACTGAGTACCAAGTTTTAGTGTTGGTTACATAGACTAGTAAATGTTACCGCATTTGGAACAAGCTTGGTTATTGCCTATATAAACTGTCGGGAAAAAAGTTAATATATCTGCGTGGTTCCACCAAGCAAAGCATGCCAAATAAAATACGTTTGGTGTGCGTCCATAACGAGTGCTTATTAGGCCGAACAGCTATGAAATATTATGGGGGCGGCCCGGGACCTCTACTGATTTGGAATGCTTCAGAAGAAAGACATTTTCTGGCCTATTAAGTACGTTTTGCATATCAAGACGCGGTACAAAAAGAATGGAGCTAATCGTGATAACTATCCAGTCATCAACCACAAAACCCTCTCCGACTCGGTTCTAGTTTTTGCTTGAGAAGTAGACTTGACCAAGAGAATATCCAAAAGGTCGGTACCTAGACACCTGCAATTTTAATTATTGACTGTGACGCTCTTTAGAGTAAGGGTCAGAGGTTGACTTTGGTTTGGCTAGGTTGTTTAGGGGACCCAGAAAAGTATTTGGGGTTCCTGTATGGTTTACACTGGGAATGGTACCTATCCCTGTTTACTTTGTACTACTCCCAATATTTTTTCCGCACAGAATTCGTACGATGCTTCTGGTTGTGTGACCCTTTGATTTCTTGATTAAGAGCCTCCTGGAGGCAGCCTGGATTCGGCTTCTGGATTTCCCTGGCGTAGGCGTGTGAAGTGTATTAAAGATACTGATAGCCTAAGCTACCCTATTCTTGTGGTTTGATCACAATTTATTAGCGTCTGCACGACGATCTGATCTTGTCCCAGCTTGATATGTTCTCCAAAAGAAAGATGAAGTCTCAGTGTCTGTTTTTCCCCACCCATGCCGGTTTAGCCGTGACCAAGTCTACACCGGATAATGCCACTGTTTATGACACTTCTGCTGTGCCAGTTTGATCATCCTCGACGGTATGCCGCTCACCGGTTGGAAATAAACATTATTATTGGCACCAGTAATATGGAACGGAATCTGTCTAAGCCGCGAAAAGTCCATGCTTCGAGGCCGAAACTGTCCTTCCGATTTCGAGTGAACAGATTTGAAGCTTTGAAAAATCGCTGCGGTGCCGTGAAAACTCGAACGCTCCACCTGTTTCCTCATTAAAGGTTTTGGCGGAGATGACGATGGTCATATTGGCAGCGTGGCTGTGGTGTGGAGGTGGACAGTGCAGTGATCGCCTGAATGGTAGCTGCTAGACATGCGGCATCCTGGGCGCGATCCCTTGAAGAGGTCAGAGGTGTATTCATCTCCCTAAACAGCAATGATGAAGCAGGGAATCGAAGGACAGTGTCGCGCTTTGTGGCTGGTACAAATGTGACAAGCAGGCGCATGGGAGATGGATATTACCTGAGTAGCGTGAAATATTTCAACTCTCGGACGGGGATGGATTCCCAAACGGGAGAACTTAACTGTTTAAGATTTTCGGTGGCAAGTCAAAGAAACCGCGCAACTACGTTTTTGGCACTACCTCAAGCAAAAACTTTTCCCTCCGGCCCTTTCAACGCAATGTGAAGGGATCCGGCGGCGTGATACACGTACCCTCAATTCCAGTGGCTCCAGGGGTTAAGAACGCATCAACACCAGCTGGTCCGTGTGGATGATATCTGTTTCCAAAATGGAGCTCACAAAAACTGCTCTCTTGATGGCATGTAACATTCTTGACACCACCCGCACACTTTGGCGACTCCGAAAGTCAAAACCACCCTTGCGTCGCCCAATAGTAATGCGACTCAAGGATGAAAACGTTGCCTTACGTCTACTGGCATCCCAGACACTCCTCTCCTCTATCCAATAACTCCAAGCCACAAAGGTCGAAGCTGCACTTGCTCGGATACAAACGCAGCTTACCCAAAGTTCATTATCCAAATACCTAAAATCGAGCACTCCTAGATGCCAAAAGGATCCTTCTTCCTCCTCATTCATCTGAAGCAATCAATACCCATATCATCCGAGACATTGATCACGCCTACAACCTAAAAGATGCGGTATCTCATCGGCACACACATGAAGCTGCAGTCGAGGATGGCAGCACAGGTTCTTTCTCCATAAATTCTGACCAAATGACACTCCGTGTCTCCCCACAAAAGCGCTTCCTCAGGCTCAAACACCTACTTTTGCTTTCAAAGCCTCGTGCTTTAACGCCTCCTCCCACACTAACTCCCCCATTTCCTGCTATTCGCTCCTTGGTTTGCAAACCCGGCCATACCCAGAATTCTACCTAGGCACATCCGTGGCCCCTCAAACCGTGCAGCTCAGGTTCTTGGATGGATCTCTAACCCACAACTACCATTACCGTATCTTAGTCCCCATCAAGTTCCCCCCTTGGCCACGTGCGTATTATTTGTCTGAGATCCCTTTTTGACAACTACCTACCCCACCACAGCCTCCGCCTCTTCCGGAGCCACGTGTAGCTCCACCTCTACGACCTTTAACTGTATCTTGTCTTCAAATTTAAAAGCCCCCTCCACTACAACCAACACAAAGGATTCCTCTTCACCCCCAGTGAAGCTCAGTCCTCTCTTCAGGGAGTTTGATTACACCACTAGCTTCCACGACACTTGCTGTCCTCTCTCCTTATCTTGCTTCTCTTACTACAAGCCTCTTATATCATATTCTCTAATCAGCCTAGCTTGGCCATCCACACCCTCCGCCCCCCACAATTCGATAATGAAGGCAGTGCAAGCCAGATACTCCTGTCCTCTTTGTGCCCCTGCCATCCCCTCTTATCTCTTTCTACTTGAGCACTCCAACAGCCTATCCACCGTGCGTGACCTCAGTCCTACTATTCCTGTTCTATTATCACACATGGTACCATCCTATGATGCCGTTGATATAGCCGTTGTAAACGATTACTCAACCCAGCCTGTATCGTTGTCCACGGGCCCCAGCTATCTGCACCGCCACCCTAACGGTGTCTCCGTACCCATCATGGCACGTCCCACCATCTTATTCTTACACACTCCGAACTGGTCCTAACTCGCCCCTACACCCCTGGGCTCACCAACTTTTTACTAGACACCCTTCCTACCTCCTCCGATCCCGCTAGTAATATTTCTGTCCTTTTAATCAATACCCGCTCGCTTTGACCCAAACTGCACTACATCCAAGCTATCTCCACTATACCTAGTCCGACCATCATATGCATCGCTGTGACTTGGCTCTCTCCTAGCACGCCCGATGCCTTTATCTCCATTCTGGTATACACTATCTTCCGCTCCAATCTTTCCCACCGCCGTGGTGGTGGCTGCCTCATATGCTTTAGAATAGAAATAGACATCTCCTTTATTGACGATCCGCTACTGGCAGGCACTCCAGACTATGTTCGGCTTCCTGCCCGTCGGGCTAACCCGCCGTTCATCCTCTGGTGTTTATACATGGCCCCTCCACAATCCGCCAGCTCGATTAGCTAAATATCCAGGCTTCCTTCCCACACCGAAGCTCTACCTCACCCAAACAAATAAATCGTTGGCGATCCCAACCTTCCTGACACCCCTCCCACAACTTCCCTATGTGCCCTTCGACTCTGCTTGCCCAACCTGATGTCAAAGTTTGGTCTCAGCTTGCAAGGAACCCCACACGCGGTTCGCATACCCCGGACACTGCCTATGTCACCAGTTGTCTGTGTCCCACCGCTACAGTTGGCTTGAAGTCCCCCGATAGCGACCATTTTATTGTCACTTGCAGCTGGACGAGTACTCACCCCCCTCCTGCTCCTCCCCTTAAGCTCCTTCATCCTTTCCTCTGGCATATTTAAAGCCTTGAGTATTGTGTTGCGCCACAAAACCTGGGAGGAGCACCTTCTCTCTCGTGATACAAAGCGTGACCAACATTTTTTACGCCCATATACTATCATCACCATGTCTAGTTGCTCCTGCACAAGCTTTTTGTGTTTCTGGTTGTCGTTCAGCCAGACGATTATCCGTTCTAGACCATAAGTTTGGGAATTATCGTAGGCTCTTCAGTAAAACCTGTTACCTCTCCCTCGTTATTATAATTAACAAACTTACGATGGAGCTCATCGCTGACAAACTAACTCTCGAAAAGCACAAGCAGTCTACCACCTTAGCCTATTTTCTTCAGTCCAAGGTGCTGGGGTGCCTCCTTCGCAGGCGTCGCTTCTCCAATTCCTCTGCAAACCCAAGTGTTGTGGCCGCTGTCGAAAAGCCTTTTTATGACCCCACTGATATCGTAGGTTCCACAAACTCTTACTTCCCGGCTGCTATGTTCCCTCTGCATCTACCCTTCCTGCTCATTGCTCTCCACCTAGTTCCGTAATGAGCACATCTGTCGATGAGACAAACCCTACCCTGTGCACACTCACAGTTAATTTATCTGACGTAACTTCCTAACTCGTCCGCCTTAGAGACACCAAGTTCCCAGGCACTGACGACATCCTTTTGCTCATCTTAAAAGCTGGTGGCTCGGACATCCCCACCCTCGTCCTAAATCTCTTCAATATCTCCCTTATCACTGGCACAGTTATAAGTTTGTGGGAGCACTCCACCATTTTTCCACACTATAAGTTTGTTTCGCGAAATGCTCCAGCTAGCTATCTTGGCATCCACCATACTTGCTTCCTCTCCCGTACCCTGTAACGCCCTATCAAAGTTTCCGTTATGAATTACCCGCTTACCACCAAGACCCTCAACACTCGACAGCATGTGTTTATGGCACGGTGGTCAGCTACCACATGCCAGGTTGATTTCTTCAATCACATTTCGTCTGCTTACGATGCCGGACTATGTACTATTCTTATCTATCTTGATATTTGCAAGGCTTTTGACTAATTTGCCCACGGTACACTCCTCAGCAAATTGCGATCCACAGGTTTTGGTGGTTCGCTCTTGCGTTGGTTTATTTCTTACCTCACTGGGAGAACCCAGGTAACCGAAATCGGGGATCTCTCCCCATCTCATCACAAGCGGAGTTATACAGTGTAGCGTGCCTGGCCCCTTACAGTTCTTGCTAGACAGTAATAATGTCACTGAGTCGATCACCTATGAATCCCCTTTTCTATTCGCTAACGATATAAAGATAGCTTGTACGTTCAGAGCCAGTGACACAGCTTTTAATCTAGCTAACATTCAGTCTAACGTGAATTCTTTATCCCCTGGTCCTCTAACTCCTGTCTTTCTTTCGCCGTTCCAAGATGCCGAAATCTGTCACGTTTATTCCAAATTCTCTTTGGGATGCCTATCCTTAATGGACTCTCGATTCCTACTCTTCCCGAAGTGAGAGACCTAGGCCTTAGGTATTCCTGTGCATTGAGTTTTTCCCACAATGATGGTAATGAGTGGCTAAAGCCCACAAGCTCTGTGTCCTCATTCGCTGATCTTTCCACAGTAAATCACGTTTATTTGCCATCTTTAAGCAGTTCGTAAGACCCATTCAGGCATTTTGCTCCGAATTCACCTCACAGTATTTACAGGCATTCCGGACTGCTGTGGAGACTGCAGCGCCCGTTTACTAAGTTCTTGTCTCAGTCGTTATCCGGACTGCCTTATCGTCTTCACCGTTTGTCACTTGGGATAGATCCTTTGTGGCTGAGGCAAATTGGGTTGAACCTAGGTCTTTTGCATCGTTTAATCTACCTACGGGCCTACATAGTTGACTGCTGCCCTGAGTCTTTTTCCTGCCCTCTATATAATGTCCGCAACTCTGATTTTCGCCCCCATTGGGCCTGTCAGACTGTTTTCAGACAAACTTTTTTCTTTGCCTGTATACCAAACTATGGATCAAGCTCCCCTCCAACATTCGTATTTTATCCTCTCATGTAGGCTTCCAAAACACCCTTTAGTCTTACCTTTCTGTTGAAGGAGCTGAGCGTCTTTTCGCGCAAAAAGCGTACATCAGACGCTTTCCCTGAAAGAGGCCCTAAGCCCTTCTAAATTGCACTGTCACCCAGCTGTACTATTACTTTGTCCCAGCATGTATACTTAACAGCTTGGACTCTGTTGCGTTAGTCTACACATTAGTCAGCTTCCCCTATATGTTCTTGGCCATTGGTTGCTCTCTTATTTATCTCTTATACAGAAGTTTCACTTCCTGGGACTGCATCTCCACCTGCTTTCTGAAGCTCAGATCTGTTGCCCAGTGTCTGGCGCCTGCTATCCTAACTGTTTTCAAGCCCGTCTCCAGTGACCCTATTATATTTCCTTACCTTCGGCCTCAAACTTCTGCTTGTAGACAACTAAATCCTTGTTCTTTCAAGCGGAGTCCCATCCCTGAATAACTCTGTAATCCCTACTTAATGTACGGTGCTTTTCTTCGCCTAGGTCTAACTAACGTCAACCCAACCAAAGCCTTATTTCCTCAGTCTTCCGAACCATCCCGCATCCCCTGATAACGCGCAGTGCACTCACATTAAATAGTGCGTCTGGGGATGCACAATCAATAAAATACTTGCTTGGTTCCACTGCCAATTCATTAACACACACAACATCGTGTTGCACCTCTGCTTGACATTACGGTTCACACCAACGTCTATTTGCCATAGCACACAGCCTTCGAACATCTCCGTGCTGCTCCCATGACCAAAAAGCTAGCTGCCGGGTGATTTACCTCTCCGACTCGCTTTTCCAGTGAACGCTTGCTGTTTGCTTGTTCCAACTGACTGAGCTGTTTTACTGGCCCAGCTTTCCCCCCGAACCGGATAAAAGGTCTGGTAGCTGGAGTTTTTTTATTAGTGCACAAGCCGCAATAATGACTGTTTTGTCGCTTATCACCCTGCAGATTTAGTATCATGCACAATGAATGAAAGCTTGTGTGGTGGATGAATTCGTCCTGTTACGCTGCACCATGGTGCTTTCGTGTGCTCGCTACCCCTCCGGTAGCACGGGTGTATCACCCA
>SJOL01010029.1:176229-231966 GCA_004794785.1 Opisthorchis felineus
TGTCGAAGAATTTTCAGCAACCTTACGAGTAGTAAATTGCGTAATCGTATTATTCTGTTAATACCAGCAGTCACGGCTAGCGCCTGTTGGCTGTGTTTCTGCCATGCACTATTCGTTGCTTGGAGCTAACAGCAGTGACTCAGTGACGGGTGAACCATACTCTTACCATCTTCAGTTCACGTAGCACCTTCCAGTTACACCGCAGCCCCTATACATTATCTCCGAAGCTCTCGCTCAACTGATCATTATCTGTCTGCTGTCCTTCCCTACGTTAACCACCCGCACACTGCACAACGGAGACCCTCTGATTGGATTCCTTAGCTGGGCTAAAGACTACTAAAGCTCCCTGTCTAACTCACCCTGTCATTGCCCGTACCAAATGGTCCAGCGGTTAGCTTCCTTGCTCGCTACATTAGCAACTACTTCCTTACCTTTCCAAAATTACGCAACTACTCTTGCCATGACCTTGTGCCTTGTGGTCGACTGACGTTTGGTGCAAACGCGAGACACAACTCTTACCAGCAATGATAGTACCTTGCATTGCTATCTGAATGTACTGCTTTCAAGCCGAGTAGGGGCCCACTAATAATGCTTTGTCGTGTCCTCATACTGCATCGGCAAACTCAGCTAGTCTTAAGCTGCTAGGTCACCCAACAAAAAAATTCGCATTTTCATAGATTCATTTGACATGCCGTAAACCCATTTAGATTATTTTTCTATTAGACACCGTTTTATCTAATGCCTCCCGGCACTCATCAGACGCTACTACCCTCATCCCACCTACTCCCAATTCCCCCTTTTTCCCAGGCTCCGAACTTCGGCAGTAGCCGCTGCAGACGTCCCTTATGGCCGTCACTCATTCGTTCTGGCTGGTCCCCGGTTCATACACACATGGTCTACCAAATGAATCAAGATTAACCGTGACTCTCTATCGGCCTAGCTCTACCTGTGTCAATCCCCTCTTCTAACCCAGATCCGCCAGCCACAGAAATGCACATCCCTTGTCAGACTGCCGCAACCTTGACGTCGTTTATGGGGCTGTCCAGTAACCGACGTTTTTCAGTGCAATGACGGCACGGTACTGCCATTCAAAGACTGATGGCATTCCCGCAACTATTTTCTCCCTACCTTCACTTGTCGCTCACTCGAGCCAATAACTACAATTACGAACCAATTTTTCACCCAGCCCTAACCGCCCCTGGGATGAGTTCGTTTTCACCCCCTAACCTTTCGTTTGGATTTAACCGATCTGTTTTTCCGCTGCAATTTCGGTTTGCTCCTCCCACAATTTCAACGATTTCATTAGCTGTGTCCGTTACTCCCTATGTATTAGCACTATCACCCTGTCGAAAGTGCTCTTCACACCTGGCTTGCCTACAACACCGACACCAGTGATTTAACTCATATTCAATGTAAACCATATTTCTGAGACAAAACTTGCCATCTCTCTCCACTTCGAATTTCTCTTCATCCATCTTTATTTTTGCTTTTCGTGACCCTGGATATTTACTCAACCGCTCAAGGTCACTCATGGCCAGTGACGATTTTTCGGTTTCAGTTTGAGTAAACCGGCTACACTGTTGGACTAGTTGTGCCTCATGATTTCTTGTCCTGTTTTTTGGTTCCCACAACTATGGGGACTTTTCACCTGATAAGCGTGTCTCGTGTACTTTCCTGCCCGTTGTGTTGTTGCCTGCTGCTTTCAGGTTGTGACGACCCGATCGTGCCTCGATTCGCATGTCCCCTACAATTACCCCAATGTCAGGAATCTTATGGAAGTGGCGTACTGCGGGTGGCATGCGAAGATCAAAGGCATGGTTTTGGAGGGTTTAGAAGACCAACCTTCGATAGGACAGGTGATTCATCCATTTGGATACCGACTAGGCCAGGATATTGGTTATGAGAGCCGGACAAGGATTTATTATCGGCGCGGGTATGGTAGAAAAATTAGAGAGGGAGGCAGCTGGTATGCAGGGACAGAGTGAACGTCTGAGTGGAGGGAGGTGATGCAGATTCTGCACCAGAAACAGCTGGACAGATAAAATAGGGCAACAGATTTTCCCGGGAAGGGATTAATACAGCGTAGCATAGCATGACATAATACAGCATAGCATAGCATAGGATGGTGTAGTATCGTATCGTATAGGATAGTATACCATAGCATAGCATGGTATAGTATGGTATACTGTGGTATGGTATAGTATAGTATAGCATAACCTAGTATAGTGTGGTATGGTATAGAATATGGTATAGTATAATAGAATAGAGTACAGTAGAGGTGAGTAAAGTAGAGGACAGTATATTGCAGTATAGCGTAGTGTAGTGCATAAAATGAGATGGGAAGCGAACCTTCATACAGCAACCGTTAGTACATGCTTCTGAAGGGGCAAGCTCCGTGAAACTGCCTACCAAGGGATGTATACCGATGAGGGCGATGTCCAGAAAAGGTGATAGATATGTCTTGCGGAACCTCAAGTGCTGAGGTTATCGGCTGAAGTAGACCGTCAATCGAACACCGTAGTGGCACGATCGGGGATTGTTAGGTGTCTTCCAGTCAGCGGACGACCCGCCGAGATCCCTGAAGACCAGTTGGTTTGAGGAGCCAACAGATGGAAGGCGTGATAGAAGGTTGGAAAAATCCTCATTGTCCTCGTGGGTGAACGCTGAAGGGCGCTCCACGAGCAGTGGCACACACCCCAGTCTGCTCACCAGGGGGGGTCAGAGCGTTACGTGCGGCAGCCTAGAGGGAGAGTTTCTGCACCCAATGTATCTTAGGTAGGCCAAGGCAGGGGCAGATCACGGTGATATTAAGTCAATTAACGTAGAGGATTTACATTCCATGCCGGCGCAGTTCACATGGACGCAGTACAACGCCGTTTTACCCGAGGTGTTGTCGGGTTGGTCTAAGTTCGGAAGCCGTGAGTGTGGCGTACGTGGCATGCAGGTGGATGTGATGGAATTGGAGCTAGGGGTAGCGGTCGTTCATATTAAGCGCAAGTATGGGGTCATTATGTGTGAAAAAACTAGCAGTGCTAGGGGTCTTTGGCAGACGGAGGCGGAGCTGAGATTGAGAAGGCGATTATGGTCTTCCGGCGAAGAAATTCTCGGTAGAATGCGGGGCGGCTAAGGCGGGAAGGAGCGATTTCCAATCGTCAGGGACGCGTACCTGCGTGATAGATGTAGGAAAGGGCAATGAAGGAGTGGCGAATGTGTAAATACAGGACGGACTAGGATCTGAGTGGATTATGGGGGCGGGGATTCCTACGCGTTCACCCTACTACTGGTGTATGCTGATGTTTTCAAATCACAAGATTTTGATTTTGACTCGCACTGCTCGCCGCAGGAGCCTAAACGTTTGTTTTTTTGACTGTTGATGGATGTCTCTGTTCTTTTGCACGGAGGGTATGGCCGACAGTGATTGAATGTTTTGGAATGGAGGTGAGCCCAATCGTTTGGTAATGCTAGGTGCCAGTTCTTTTGGGACTGTGCAGCCCTGGTTCACTGTGGAGCACGGTCTTTGGTTGGTATCCGGCTTGGGGCTAGAGCGAGTGAACTCAAATATCAGGGCTTTAGGATTGGGGAGAGAGAGTAAGCCGATGTCGGTCGGGAGATTACAGCGGTTTTGTTGTGCGCTCACCCATCTTTTTGGAGTGTCTGAGGTCCGACGCTGTATATACTCCATTGTAGACCTCGTTGGGGTTTCGGTGAGCCTGAGAAACGACTATTCGCCAGCCTGGAACGAAGAGACCTGGCTTTGGACGGGTGGGGTTTGGGACCTTCTTGAAAAACAGGTTGTATTATTACATTGAGTCTGGGGTATGGATCCTAATGGCGATAGCTAATTGAACGTCGTCTCTTCGTGTAGTCATACTAAAAAGGAGACCCCTTAGATGAGGTATTCGGACGTGGCTACCACATCTGCAAGGGGGCGTGGGCTTTTCCCAGCCCTCGAATAACTTGGTGGCTGACGGTGACACGCAGGAGACCTCGAGCATAGCAACTCGAGTACAGGTGTAACGGTGGGTACTACTGATGACGCATGCGAGTAGTATGTGTGTTCTCGTAGCTTCGCCTTGATCTAATGGAAGGTGGGATTTATTACGGAATTTGTGGAACTACGTTGCAGTTTTTGCTTGCAATTGTGCGATAGTCAATGAATATCCAAGAGAGTTCAAGAAGACGCGTTCAAGAAAAAAACAACGTGCAAATGAGAGTTTAACTTTCCTGTCCAATAGTCTGTAACTGTTTGGTTAGCGTTTTTCTAATAAACAACTACGCAGCAAACGTTTTCCCTCCTTACACAGGTAGCGATGCCGTCGGCTTAGTCCTTGAGGTCGCCTTGTTTTACTGAGCAGCTTGAGTGATGACGAGAAAGCTGCCAGGAGTTTCTTTGCAATTACAAAGCAGACGACATCGTAAAGGCGGTGATGAGCGGTTGAGTGGAATGTAACGGGATGGGAGTTGATGCAGGGAAGTAAGATAGGAGGCCAGCAGTGGCCAGTCCGATGTAAAGCGGGCTGCTGCCCCACATCCTCTAAGGGCAATCCCGTACCGGTTCCGTCCGAGGAAGGCACTAGAGTTCAGAGCTGGGCGCAGTCTTCTTGGTACTATTCTGAGCAGCTTCCATGCTTAACGTCTTCAGTTACCTACTTGCATTATCCTTCAAATTTACGGATTCAGAAAATCCTCATGGACACTGCAACCGGAGCGTAGAAGTGAGCTTTTCCGCTGCAGGCTTAGAGGCAAAGTCTAACAAACACAGTCCTGACAATGGGTTGGGGGATTTCAGGATCGCATGGGCCCGTAAAAACCGTTTTTGGGTATACTCTACATCTGTGCTCAAAAACTCAACACACCGAAAAATAAGAGCAAGCAACAAAAACCAGTAGAAATTTCGCAACAGGCAAGAACAAAAACAAGTACGATGCTACTGACGATGACCGACCTGTGAGTAAAACTGATGGGGGCAAAAGTAGATTTTCTCCATCGCCTATAGGAAAACGCCTAATGATTTTTCCCGGCTTTCTGGGAAACTGACCCGGGTATTTTTGCACTATTTATAATTCACTTTCTACCGCGGCTTTTCAAAAAATGGCGAATGCCTTAATTGGCTTTTTGTTACTCGTCTCATCATCCCTGGCCTTAGCAACAAATGAATCGGTTATAGGTGAGCGTCAAAATTATTTTATCTTCTGTGGTTTTTAAGCTTCAGTTAGCATTAAATCTCAAAACCTATCATAGGCGCCCATTTGGCGAAATCGTCCATTAAGGGACAAGCGGCCCCCAGAATTATCCGTAACTGGTTTCTGATGTGGTCCATATTCACTAGTATACAGGGACTTGCGAGTGGTAACTATGGTCCACCTTCGAAAACGGTAAAAACGACCTTACAGGAATTGAACCCAAACGACCTTACAGCTTTTTATTCACTAATTTTCAGCCATCTCCTGCCCTAATACACACAGGCCCTACGGTTTTTCAGGGATTACCAGGAAATCTCATACAAGATTCCCATTTTGTGCTATTTGGTCCGGGACATTAGTGTGTCATTTACATGAGCGAGATACTTTAACATATGTACTTTAACATATATACCACTTCACGTGTAGAAAAGTTACGAGGAAAATGTTCCATTCCGTCTTTCAGTAAAGTGCATTTTCGGATGTCTGGGTGTCAGTTTTTCTATTTTGGACCATATTTTGTCCCTGATTGGTGTATACTACATAAATAAATTGCGTATGTCATCTATAAATAGCTTTAAAAAGGATTCATGGTATATTTTTCGGTTGTCTGTGGGCTTCAATCCATTAGACAGTATATGAACCAAAACGTGCTGTAAACTATGGATATTGATGGACAGCAGTCCATGTTCCCTGGTGGGGTGAGCAAAAAAGTTATCGAAACGAGCAAACGCCGAATTGGTGAGACATTCAAGAACATCTAATGGGTGTCCAAACGTTCACCTGAATTTCCTTATCTAAGTTTATTAAGCCGTCCTTTTGAAACACAGTAAGTTCGACGCATTTCCCTATCTGGATTAACTACGGTCACACAGCATGCGATAGGAGGCTTCAGGATTAATATGAGTTCTTTAAGAATAGTCAAATCCTTAAGCGTACCTTCGACTGTGAAAGCGCCCTTCCCTATTCTCCCTACTAAAATAAAAGAGTTTAAGGTGGGACAAGTCTTTGACAATTTCACAAATCATCATGCCGATAAACTTGAAGGAGCTTTGGCTGTTCCATCCTTTCACAAGCGATCTAAATGTGTGACCGTGGCTCAAGAACGTGAAAGTCCCTTGCACTGCGGTTTATGCTGAACCATACAAAATGTGAAAAAACAATCAAAGAAGCACTTTTGGACCAGAATAGCTCTTCACCAGAGAGGATTCTTTTCCGTGGTTTACCGTATTTCTCTTGATGTCGGCCTGATGTGCTTTTTCCAAAGCGCGGCATCGCTTCATAAAGGTATCAATCTTTAGAAACGGTACAACTGAACGCTGATGTGTCTGACATCACTGACGCAGATGTATCTTTAACAAATGCATGAACAAGGACGTTCGGCTGGGTATATGGAAAAAAATACACAAAAGAATGTCGTATCACGGACTTTGGACGTCGCTAGGCACAAATCAAAACCAAAAATTTTTAGCGGACGACTCTAACGGCGCGATTGATTGCGTAAGCAGTGCCTTAGCAACTCAGAAGACTGCTCTAAAAGCCACTGAACATTTTTTTATTTTTTGATTAATAAGGACAAGCTAGAAACAAACAAAGCAGTCCCTTATGAGTGACCATCCTCAGTTAATTTGTTCGCAACTACATCTTTTTGCCGTTTACTGTCCCAGCAGACTAAGAGCCCACTCGTTGCCTTCAAACAGATTTGGAGACAAAATTTTGATAGCCAGTCTTCCACCCGCATAGCATGATAGTAACAGACCCCCCTTCTTGGAACTGATTGCGAAGCACTTGTCCGCAGTATGACTATTGGTCCGTAAATTAACGTCAAGAACATTAACAAACCAAGTCAGGATAGAAGGAACTCCATGAAGAGAACCAAATGCTGCTGTTTGATAGATGATATATTCCATGACCTGCAACCAGGTAATGAACGATTTCTTTTTTGTATCTTCAGGGTGATAGTATTTATTTACAACAACCTATTGTGACAACACCCATGAAGCTGCTCAAACTGTGGGAATTGTGCGGCCTTCTAAGTCACTGAACAAATTAAAATTACTAATTCGCGCTTTGCGTGACCCACAGGAAGTGGCTGCTTGGAGTGTCTTCTTACATGAAGATTAAATTAAAGAACAGTTTCTGATGAAAGAATTCAAACCACCGTTAAAAGTCTGTTAGGACCGGAAAGCGGTGACCTTGACGAGAAACGATTCACACAAACGGGGAACTATCCTCTGAATTTATTTAGTGTTTAATAGTTATTTAGTAGAATTAGGGGCAAGTGGTGTTGTTGGAGATTAAGTCTCAAAATCACGACTGCGGTTGATCATTATCTGGCAGACTATGGTTGACCCCGTAAGCCGTTTCCGGCAGGTTATTAAATTCATTTAAATTTATTCACTCTTTCAATCTTTGGTTGCTTTTAAGGGCCATGTTGAAGCCAACTACTTTGATGCAGTGTTTGCTCAGAAGGTCGCTTGTCTAGTTTAAGCTATAAGCACCAGGTTTAGTTAGAGTACAAAACATGATATCCATGGTGGGCTGCCAGCATCAGTTAAATATAAGTCTTTCTAAGACAAAATACATTTTGTTGCATCAAGCATCGTTTGAAGGGCCGAAAGGCATAAAATAATTGGTCTTATGCTGTGTTCTAGAAGGCTTATAATGCAATATTCTCCATAACTGAAATTTGTATACACTACTAACCGGTCACTCATTGAAAAAAACGCTGTAAAAATTTGAGCTGGTTATGTTTACAACGAGATTGATAACAGCATCTTCTTAAAGTTTTTTGTTAAAAGAAGATTGATGAAACACGGTCTTAAGCACTGGAAATCGTACTGTACATTGGATTTAATATTAGGTTACCTTATTTGTGCATGTATTTGTTTAGTCACGACGACTTACGTGACTTGAGGGAGGAGGAAGAGGAGGGCAGTTTGCCGAAAATGTTTCTTCAGTGAAAACTTTCCTCCTTTTAGAATATTGTTTGCGATACCGTTCTGAAATTGTTGTGCAAGGTTGGCACTGAGGATGCGCAAAGTTATAGACCAAACAAGGAAGCAATTTACGGTGGATGTTATCGGCACTTTTGTGTGCGTCCCTTCTGAGAATTTTTGGTATATTCCCAATCAAAGCTGAGGTGAAATTGTTGTGGCTGAGGTTATTGTTGTAGCAACTGTCAAAAAGTATCAACGGGGTGCACAGTTGACCACAGAAGGAAGTATCCGATAGTAGTGTATTGGTACGGTTTTTCAAGGTTTGCTGGAGGCTCTCGAAAGTTGAGAGTAGAGGCGAGTACAAAATAATGTTGAAGAAACTTTATTGGTTCTTAAACAGGTTGTGGGATTTTGAATGCCTTTGTAATGTCATGATAAGTATATATATATATATAACGTGCTTAACGTTTTCGGCTTTTGAATTCCATCGTACAAGTTCTCGTGCAACCACGGGCTTACCCGCCGCTTTTTCAGCTGAAACAGGCCTTGTACGATAGAGAAGATGTGTGTCAGGTATGTAGATGTACCGGCACTTGTGACAATTTGTTACTCTGTCCCTGCGTTAGCCCTCGATCAGATATTAGGCGTTGCTTGGTGATAGACCAAGTGGTTTATAAGACTATGTCTGTTAAGCTTATAACAGTCAAGCGACTTGGCTTCAAGCCCTGCCTCATGAGTAAGTTCTAAGTAGATCGTTTGCACCAACCATAAGTCTGATGGCCGCCCGCATATTGTAATCGGTGCATTAGTTTCTACTAGCAAGACACTTGCAAAAATTCATGGTGAAATATACTAAGGAGATCTTACACAACTGATGAGTTTGGCAAGTCGACGTCCGTGTTTAGGATGTGGACTGGGCAGAACGTTGACCGATACTTAGACATGTACAACCTCCGCAACTGGTCGCTGTTTAACTCTGACAAACTTAGAGTACGCAAACAACTCAATGCATTGCATTACGTTTAAGGACCTGTAAGGGTATCTATTCTATAGTAAAGTTTCCTCCAAACGATGGGAATCCAAACATTGTCATGAACTTCCAAAAAAAGTATTACCATAAACCCCGACAGAATCATGTCTTATTTCAAAACAAGGGTGTTTTTCCAAAGTGCAAGAAAATCAACGGCAGATTTGAGATTTTTATGTAAAACAGGGGAGCAAGAAGCTTTGTTTTACCCTGTACTTATACTTGGCAGCCTTGTTGCTCCTTGAAAGCCAGAAAACTGTGTTGTCCTTCCACTTTTGATTTTACACTAGTAGCTGCTTGTTCTTTTTAGCCCGGTGCAAATACTGTCACGGAGGATGTGTAAAGCATGAAATCGCTTAGTTAATTTGCTCCGTCTTCAGTCATTACATGAACCCGTGAGTACAAAATTTGAGGAAGCGTAAGTGGATCCGAGGGCAAGGGATGACAAGCTGAGACTAGCTTAGGTAATGCAAACCCAGAGGTTTGGAAACCTGGCATACGGAGTGAGAGGTGAGGCACATACAACTTATGGTTGCATTATCTACACATCAACAGGCAGTTTACAAGAGATACGGCTAAAGTCAGCTTTAAATGAATATTATAATACACTCTAGGAAATTTCAGATATATAATGCTCTCATAAGATACAAAGGGAATGCGAAGGTCCACGCAGTTTGCTCGGCAGATTGCTTGACTCAGTGGATGAAGTCGTCACTCTCATTATCATCACTGTCAGCAACACTAGGTGAGAAAACTGGTCACTGTCGTAAAACCATGTTAATCTATTTTTTGATGAGACCATGCATCAGCTACAACCACTCTTAACGCAAGTACGCGTTTTTTACAGCTGCTTCTGCTGATGTTAAGAAAAAGGAAGAATCGGACAGGGAGGGGGACCCGTGGCTAGCCTACGGAACGCATCCGAGGTGCCTACACCTCCAACTTTCATTCAGAAAATCTGGTTAGAAACTGACAGCATGAACTCCACTGACATCGGTTAGCCGCCAAGTTGGACGAAGAAGTGAACTTAAACTGATGCTAAAGTTGAAACGACGATCACGAGAGTTACAAGAAGGCCATTTTTTCCAAGCTGCCAATTTCTGGCATCTCCCACATGCATTTGCAAACTTTTAACCGAAACAGTTGTGTCTTGCGAGCCCTTGCATTCACTGCAATTGTGACATTGGCACTCTAATACTGCGGCAATGAGACATTAATGCCTATGTCACCATATATTCTGTGAACTCCAAAGAAATTTTCAATGTTCCACCTGCTGATTTGTAAAAAAGCCTTTCTGGAGAAAAGAAATTGGCAGTAAACCTAAATAGAACATATCCTAGATGCTGGTAAACTCGAAGTTACGCATCTCAACCTTCAGTGATGACAGTTCTCTCCTAATTTATTACTTAGCTTCTCAAGGCGTTTAGCAGACTTCTTCATTGTCTGAAAGCAGATCTATCAATAAGCCGCTAAAATATAGTTGGGTGAATTATTACCTTAAACCACGATTGCCAATGGTACTACACGATAAACCTTGTCAAAATTCACGAAGAATGCGCAATGTGTATCTTCGGTGTGCTGATCCTCACAAATCCTCAGACCAAAAGCCGTGCAGCGGGGAAAGGATTTTAGGTACATAAAGCAGCTTCCAGAACTGGGCAGTTACAATAAAACACAAACCTTCCACAGATATTAAGATGAATAGCAGAATAGCTTATCCGAGAGATTTTTCTGCCATTGCCACTAAGGAACACACACAGTAAGATGCGTACTGAAATCCTGAATGGTATCTAGGTGTTTCTACTTTAATTACTTAGATTTCTTTACCGGCGTCCATTTCTTCGGAATGATATACTAGGGTACACAAGTAGGAAGTAGCTGCCTTAGGCAACCTGACAGTATTTGAACTTTTCTACTGCCTTCGGTGTACGTTTTGCCCACCGAAATCATTTCACAGCCGAATACAGGTAGGAGAAGATACAAAACTGCAACCTGCAACGAAGCCAGTGCACTCATGTTCCAGAAATTTTCCATGCACAGTTTATATCGTTGGCTACTAGCAGATAAATACATTCCGCATAAATTCGTTAGCTTGGCCCATAAATATTGAACAAGCTTTGTCTGATGAACGGTGTTTTACCCTCGAGATTGTGGTGCGACAGCCCCAGATTAACGACTGCGTGACAATTTGACATAAACAGACCACCATTAAACAGACCAATCAATCAATGTTCCTCACCCGATTAGCATACAACAACTAAAAAGCAGTCCGTAGGTAATTGAACACACTCGCTAGGGTTTTTGAACAACTTAGGTTTTAGTGAGTGTCTATGTAATGAGTACAGCTACTGTAATGGCGTTTGGATGGTAATGCATGGGGAATGACTGCTCAATTAACAATGAAAGCCTAACTAACCGGTCTTGTGCATAACTGAGTCACGTGAGGAGATATGAAAACTGTTCATCAAAGCACCCACAGTAAATCACTGCAGCGCGACGCATTGCTACTTTTTCCGAAAGCAACGGCGTTGTGTGGAGGTCGATGCGCAGCCAAGAAATACCCATTCTCTTACCGCCTGGAAAAGTAATGTACGTGACTCTCTCTTGAAGCTGTGCGTCATATCTCTGATCACCGGGTCATGCAGGCTTGCACTACTTCTGACTTGTGAAAATGCCAATAATAGTGTTGTCAGCTTTAGGCAACATTTCACTGCTGCTATCACTCAGAAGTGGGAAAAAACGAGAGAAACAGCAAACTGTCCCATATGATATGTGGAAGGACATGATATAATATTCCCCCGCCGTACCTTTCTTGGTCACACTAGGGTAGGAAGCGACCCAAGCGTATCTTACGTAAAGGCCAATCTATTCCACCGCCAAACGGTGCTTCCTGGTTAGCCGTGTCACAAATACCACTGCGGTTGCCCTCAGGTTGGATTTGTTATTTTACACGTGCTCACACCGCATCTTTGATTTGTCCAGAAGCGACCTCAAAGCTCCCATCAGTAAACTAGGATTTCTAAGTATATAGTTGATGAGAGTCAAGCAGACGAAAAAATAAAAAAACGTGTCGTAGTTAAAAAACCTTTAAGAGGGGCTGAGTAGTCTCGGTATTAATTGAAGCTTTCTGAACTGACAACATCGGATACTTCCGTTGTTCTTCAAGACGATTCAGGTACACAACAAGCACACTGTAAGCCAGTCACGGATGCAGGTAAGCAAACATTGTTTGGTTGTCGCAGGATCAACACTCCTAACTAATAATTAGCCCCCTCTATATATCCTTTTCCCTGATTTTCCCTAAGGATTCTTAAAAAATGATTCCCATAGGACGATATGCACTATGTCAAATTTGGCTAACCTGAGGAATGCACAATTATCTTCTTTTGACCTTTTAAGACTAGAAATGGAGCAGGCAGGAAACCTGTCAGGTAAGATTAAATAAAATTGGACCACTGTGACAACAGTGGTAGGGTGATTTGTGGATAACCTTCGAATGTTAGAATGGAACAGAAAAGAAGGTACAATCCAGTTTACCTCTGCTAAAGTCACGGTTGGATAAGTTATCAACAGTGAAACATCTTGGCACCAAAGCGTTCATAAAATATGCACAACAATGGCGACTAGCTGTGTTCAGATTAACCACAGATTAACCGCAAAAATTCCGCGGAGTTAACATTTCAAATGATGTATTATTTTGCGATAAGTTTAGAACGCTTTAAGATAATGTGATAGTTCGTTAGTGACTTTGATTTGCTGCATGCCTACTGGCAGATCTTACTTGATAACCAAAGATTTCACGGAACTTCTTGGACTCCTTTGATCACAGTGGCAAATTCATGTATCCGTATTCCTTCTCTGAAGCAGTTATAGTAATATTGGCATTTTGTCGATATTACAAGCGGCTGCAAGCTGCAGTTTTCTTTAACGGGCAAAGTGCAATGATAAAAAGGTTAGCTAGTCTAGTCTAGTACTAGTCTCGTTCTGAACAGTTGCACCAAGTCTGCAAAAACTTTATGCGTTATTTAGTTGACCTTCGTCACTTGAGTGAAATTCACCATATTAGTCAAAAAAGGAAATAAATAACACAGCTGTTGTACTCTTAAGAATGTGGACTGGACATATGCATCAGATAACTGAATGGATAGGTCGTCGTCCGAGTTAAGTGTGCTCTCATCTATAGGTAGTGTGCACCCTGAAAGTTTGCGGTAAAGTGTACTTATTTACGGAAAGACATAATATCCTTCATTATTTACATGCGATCTTCATGCCTTGGAAGTTGGACTATCCCAATACAGTGGACGGGACATTTTGCTGCATTTGCAAATTCTTAAAAGCTCGGCTCAATCTGTTTATGAAAAAATGATGCGAGACTATTCATAATGTCGTCGTATCACGGAAAATACTCCGATATCCTGAATGTCGTTCCAAATGAAACACGAGGTGGCCTTTGTGCAACACACTTACCTGAGTCGTGTAACAAAGGAGAGATTCAACTAGGACTCAGTTGAATCTACCATCAACACCAACTTACTTTTTAGATGAGTATTTATCTCTGAAAGACAGTATGACTTTTACTTGGAAGAATTAGAGAATTTGAGGTATGCAGCTTATCGACACACAAAACAAAGACCTCCAAAGACTTACGAATACGGTTGTTTCTGAAAAATAAGGTGAGCAACGAGAAGGAAGAAGACCTAATAATGATGAGTATTTTATGTGAGACGCTACTAGGTGCGAAACGGGAACCAAGATGAGATACACTTGATTTCGAAGTGAATCGCTTGTTTGTACTATTTCTGAACCAAATTTGCTGCACAAAGATTGCTGCATGGTATGTTTTAAGGAATCAAACTAATGCTGCGTGAACATCTGCTATTCCCCGACAGCTCATCATCGGTTTCACTCAGCGACGAGACAACTGGACTTAATCTCCGAACCTCCTCCCTGATCAGTTCCCTTACTTGAATAACAAATAGTAGGTATTTTGAATAAATCAGTGTTTACAGGTTAGCTTAGCGATAAGGCAGTGTTCTAATGCGTACCTAATTGGTCTTTCTATGGCTAATGACCCTGTTACCTCTTAATTACCACTTAATTAGCTTGCCGCCCCAAGGTAATAAGCTTTGTATGGGCAACCTGAGGGCAAATAGAATAGTTGGTTTAATAACGATTAGTGTTACATTAGATGTGATAAATTTATTTCTGCATTCAGCGGTTTTTCAGTGCATTTGTGGCAGTGCCATTGAACTCACTAGAGAAAGGGCTGTCCATATTCCGGGGAGTTCCTACTTTGAAATCGTATGCAGCGCATTGGAAAATCGAAGTCTTACCTCACTAAGAGGCTCCGTTAATCGTCGTAACATCATACACGGCTGACAGTGTTACCCAAAGGATTGATGAGAATCCTTCGACAGCCCATTACCTGTTTCACCCGCCTTGAGGTCATCGGGAGGTGATATTTTTGTAGCACATTAAGTTTAACGTCAGCAACAACCGTTACCGACAGTTGATTGACAGATGGCTGAGTTTCCCCCTAACACGAGGTTACTTTGCAAATTAATATGCTATGGGGGTTTTATTATCGGACAACATCATAAAAAAGCTTAGCTAATAAACACCACTGTCCTAAAGTTTAACGGTATAAAGGAATATTGGTTCAACGGTTCAAACCTTTGCCTACTAATCAGTCATGGTATATTCCCTGGGTTAAAGCGAGAAACGAGACGATATCCACATTTCAAATGATTAATATGTAACCGCGACCGTTGGTCGGCCAAGGGGCACGGTCATCCTGAAAGGCTTTTTCGATAGAACTAAGGCTCTTGAGACCGTGGTCATTTGTGCGGCGGCAAGTAGATTGTGCGTGTAGCCGGGACTACTTTGGAATAGAATTCGCCGCAATAGAAAGGTCTTTAGAAGTAGGCCTGTTTACTGTAGGACTAACGTCATTATCAGCATACAAGCTAGCAGCTGGTTGTGAAACAGCGGAAGAATTACTGAAGTGCTTTTTAAACGAGATATTCAGTAGCATTCAAATGTGAATTTGAGTCACTATACATATAGTGCAGTTTGTTTTAAATTTCTATGGTTGTCACAGTATTTTTCAAAGTAAAGAACCTTGGTACACACAATATGAAGAAGAAAAGACCTCTGGGAACTGTTTGAAGCCATCTGTCATCTGCTTACCCGGCGAGTACTCTAGCTAGGGAGCAGTTGAAGATGGCTGGTTTTTCTTCATCACAATAAAATTTGGTTAGTGCTTTGTGTGAAGCCTTTGTTACCCCTCAAGTTGGATAAGATGTGACATATTTATTGTTTCAGACCGTTTTTGAAACCACTGGTATAGAAGTTTTTATTTACTGGCAGAGTTTTTTTCTTTACGAGCGATTTTGTAAGCTGAAACGAAAACCCCAAATACCACGTGATCACCCAGCCACCGAACAGCAGCTGAACACCAAAAATAGTAGCCACTCGGGTGTCAACGTACGTCTTGTGGATAAATGGTTCCACGGCCACACTGCTAATGTTGAATTTCTTGAAGATAGCTGTACTGAACTCTTCAGGACCAGCCTTCTGATAAGCCTACGGTTGGGCAACTTCGGAGGATGAACGATGCCTCCATCGAAGGGCCAAAGAGTTGGCACTGTGATCATCCATTACATCGTGAGGCAGTTTAATCAGGTTTTGAACAGTATGAAGATATTATTGTTTGGTTCCACCGGGCAACTCACGCTAACCACATGCAAAATGTCCGTTTTTCGGTCAATCATGCTTATTGGTTAAATGTACATCCTTTATCTAAGGCTTAAGTCACTTGAAGTAGGAAAACTCCACTGAACCGCTGGATTGATTGATGATGGTCTCTTTAGATGTAGAAAATTGTGTAGAAAATTTGCGGGGAATGCCGGTTGTGAGTGACCCCCTCAATAAGACTATGGAGGTTTTGCGAAATACTGAATTATCTTTATTACCACTAGGTTCACGTTACAATTGCGACGTGTTCTAGTGAATTGTTCCATGTGTGTGTCTTCGGCTATATTATCTACCCAACCAAGTCTACTTCATTCAGGAGCTGGCCGGACATCAAATTGACTTGGTAACTTGGCTTTCCACAAGCAAATCCGGGTTACCTGTATGGGGCAGGTCCATTTGAAGAGAACAATATTTAAGTCCTTTGGTTTCAAAGTGTCTCCCTTTGGAAAGACTGTCCTCTGAAGAAGTTGGCTATTGTCTGGAAGCTTTTAACAAAAAAGATGCGTCCCCTATAGGGATTCGAATGCAAAAAAGAGCGCCGAAAACGTTCCTCGATTACTCACTGTAGAATTATGTGGTTTTTACTTGTTTGAACAATCCACGTCCCGTTATGTTGCGATGATTATGCTTCGTCCACAACGTCAGCAATATTCACATTTTACGACACTGGAATTTTCAACTCGTTTTTGGTTGTTGCGGGCCTAGTGTAGGCCAGTCTACAACCTTGATATCTTTGGACACAGAACACATGTTTTATTATCATAAGATGCTTGACCGGGCACGTTCTACTGTTGTCCTAATTATTCTGCCTTACGAATGAGATGACATTTTGATTGAATGGTACTTGTAATTCACTTGTAACGACCAGTGCAAATGCATTATGAATGGTGATACCGTTAGACTTCAACAGGTTGCCGTGCCGTATTCATATCGACGTTTGCTCCTTGAGCTTCCTTTTCTATTTGCGTCACGCTACCTGAAAATAATGAGTTTTGCCTGACAGGTTTAATCAAAGCTAACCCCTCCCATATAAGTTTGGACAGGAAATTGGCTTTTATTGTAGTGAACTTGGGCGATTAACGGTAGGCTTGTTGGTTTTCCGGTCTATCCCCATGGAATCATTTACTGTTTTCCCTCCTTTTAAATGCAGAACGTGGACTGTGGTAATAATCAGTGTTGTAATTTCATAACTTTACTACCATCAAATAGCATTTATCCCAGAATATTTCACCATGACCCAAATGACCTATTCAACAACATTTCGTAGTCTTTCGTGATCCGATAATTCTCCATACAGTTACTCGGCCATTCTATCCTCCTCCTCTTGGAGGTTTATCGCTAGTTCCTACAGAAACTGCCCTTTCAACATGACCATACTTGCGTAAGCTGACATGTTGGATGAGCTGTGTCCCCTTGGTGAGTATTGTACATCCTATTTATGGATACACATCAAGAACCATTTGCCAACCGGACGCATTTCGGATGGCGAGGGTTCACGGATAAACGCTCACCTACCCGAGTCGTAGGTGATGCCTTACGACGCCCTATAACTAATTGGTACCCATTTTTAAACCGACTGAGATGAAGCTTAGCCATTTATGACTGGTGAATATTTTCAGTAGGTTTTCTACACGTACGCCTGAAAAATGCGCACACCATAGGTGAGTAAACTCGAAAAGAGGACAGCAAGTTTTTTAACTCTAGTACACACTGCAGGAAGGGCTATCAGACGAACTAAAATTCAGATTGAGCACGTTCGATGTTTAAAAGTCATCCAAAACTTTTTGAAGGTTATTAACCGCTTATGTATACTTTGCAGCACACACCTGTCACAAACTTTTCACTTGCCGCGAACTGCACTGTACGCTGTTTATTAATTCGGTTCTAAAGATTCTAAGTCTCAGATCTGTGTATGGCGGGCAAAACACCGGTAAAGACAGTTTATTACCGCTTAACATTTCCTTTGCTTGCTAAATAAGGTCAATCAAGTTTTGAATGCTTTCTCAACCCTTGAGGTACCTTGTCACAAGTTCAGTAATAGAGCACATGCTCTGACACTGCAAAATACCAAGAAAGTCGCGCAAATGAACATCGCTACTTGGGCAGCATAAATTTATGATGTTATGGGTTAGAAACTGACATTAGTGACAATGGGAAAAATATGGAGCACATGGGTCACACATAAATAAAAAAGAGGAACCATTCACTACAGCTAAGGGATAGTATGCCGTTTATTTCTTTCTAAGTTTGACCCAGAGCAGAATCTGATCGAGAGGTTGGACTGAGTAAAGGAAGACGTCCGGGAGACTGAGACTGCCGTAAGGCGTTGTTTCCAAGCCAGTGCATCGTGTGCCCAAGTGAATAACTGAATAACTGTAAGCATATACATTTTGGGAATGCGTATATACTAGTGGGTCGTCCTTGGTGGACTACTTTTGTATTTTCTGTAGCCCAACGCGTGGTTTAGAATGAGGCCCCTCAAACACCATTCTTTAGGATGAATTCAAATTTGTCACTGCTCCGTTCTCTTGACCTTGCAGGTTAACACACATGTAGTCGTGAGTCTGGTACTCTTACAGTCTCTTTCTCTCCTCCGTTGCACTCAACCACTTCGTGTCATCTGCTTAGTGCTAAAGAAAACTTTCTGGTGAAGCTCGTCAGGTTTCATGCAGTTACTCATCATGGCCGTGGTGGATCCAACATCAAAATAATAGAGAGAATTTGAAAGGAGTAGGCTTCCTTTCCACCTCGTTTTTAAGTGTAAACCTATAGGCGCTTTTCTTGTACCACCTGGTTTCTACATAACGGTTTTTATCCAGTAAGTAGATGTGGTCTGCTAAATTGCAGTTCTGTAACAGTCCTTAATGGCGTTCGTTAGGTGTTTGGCCACTTGTTTTGTCACTAGATGTAAAATAACACACTTCAGCGGACGGGGATAGAAGTTGAAGGGTCCGGATGTGAAATTTGGTACGAAATTATACCCTGTCCGAGGCTCACACCAGGAAACATAAACAGAGAGTTGTATTATCCCACCAGTTGGCATTCCTATTGGTGCTTAGGGTTGTAGGCGGCTTAAGATTGCCTCTGCCTTGCCAGAGCAGTTTCAGTTCATAGTAACCTAGTCGTAGGTAGGTTGTTTACAAACGTATTTGCATAAGTAGATGTAAAAATACTTTACCATTTTTTCTTCCTGGAGCTTACATTACTGAGTAAACTGAGAAAATGAGGTTACTCACATAATTCTGAATCAGGCTGGTCAGTTGTGTAACCGGATGACGACTGAAGTTGATCCTCCCACAACAGTGTCAGCAGTAAAGAACACCTCCTCTACAAACAGTGGCTTCTGAGAGTTATTTCTGTTCGAAAATCCTCATTGAATAGAACTCATTGGAATACTTACAGAAAGCACAGCACCCTGATCAGAAGCCACTCTCCTTATTTTGGCCGTTGATCCCTCCGGTGATATTAAACCACAACTGTCAGGATATTTTCTTCTCAAAGCGAAAAAAACTATCGCGAAAGGCTCTTTGTCCAGTTTCCCACACTGATTGGCGCTGCGGCCGTGTCGATTAGCAGAAAACCAAGCTAGCCACGACCACGTCCCAACTTAGAACTAAGATGCAGCATACTGCTTGCCTCCGGAAACAGCTTCCAACCGAAACTTGCTATCACGTGGTGCACATTGAGAAGTATCACCCGCAAAATAGATGAAACTGGTTCATCCCATCACAGTAGCTGTCTTTCTTAGACTAGGTAGGCCATAGTTGATGCAACATATGTCCATTTCTACTACATGACTTCAATATGACACTAATACACAAAAGAGTTCAGTTTGTTGAAAAAATACTGTCAAGCTGTCGATTTTTGTTGCATGTCCACGAATGCACATGGTGCTACATGGGCTTATTAACCCACCTTTGCGTTGGAGTCTGCGGAGAGGAGGGTTGCTTGCAGCGTGACTTAGAAGTTGTATGTCAAAAGTGAACAACTCAACTAACCAGACTACACAAACTACACAAATCTGATGAATACATTTAAGTCAAGCAGTACGCCGTCTGTGGAAAAAGGAGGCAACTCAGTCGTTTGGTCCAACATCACACGTGATGGGTAGTTGGATGGAATTTGATGAAGTTTGTAGAGCAGTTTTTTTGGCACTAGGCAGATGGCAGTGAGCATCTGAGTGCAGCAGATAAAGGAGGGGACTGTGCCGTTCCCAGACTCACGACTACCATTTATACACAGCTAAAAATCCAGTGACCAGGACGGTGTTGTATCTGAATACTTTCCATTGGAGAATGTTGGCTTTGTCCTGTTCCACGCCCCACATAACAACAGATGTAGCAGGCACCGAACGCTTGTCCACTGATAATGAACAGGTAACCCACCACATATTTCCACATATTCCCAGTAAGTATCTGCCAGAAGTTAATCAGTATTATTATATCTCTCTATATTTATTCAGAAGGATAAACTTCATTTGAACACGCAGTACAAACCCTCTGAGTGTGATGTAGAGGAAACGTATTCTGGTAGGCGGATTATAACCAAACTGGACAGAATGTCTGCTGCATGCAACGTTTAGATCAGAGTCAAGCAAACCAAAATTGAATTAGGCATTGCATCTGAAGGTTTTCTGGGAAAAATTCAACATTTCCTGTTCAATTATTCGACAGGGTGAAATGAGTCGTTCATCATTTCGTTGCTTCCGCAAATGGTAAAGTACGAGGTTTCATGATGACAATTAGTATGATCTGATCAGTTCAGAGGGACTGATATGCTACTCCCGTGATTTAAAAAAGAGCAACAAGTTTTCAACAGTGGGGCCGATTTTGTTTGCTATGTGATGGCTTGAGCAGCAATTTTTACTACCGGAAAGGTCAGAGTGCTCAACGAAATTGGTGTTGTAGGGTATACGCTCACTAACACCATAGGTACTGTGGTGTGCTAAGGTCTGCACTCATTTGGCCTACTTCCCACACCCAGAGAGCAATTGTTTCGAACTACACTACTCGCAGCCACGGATTAACCTGGTTTGAGTTTCACAAAAGAGAGTTTTTTTCTAGAGACATCAGGTTTCGTACTTTTGAAAAAGTAAATGGTGGTCTTGTGGTCCAAATGGTACAAACTGTAGTCTTCACTAATATATCTATCTACTGCACTACCTACTTCAAGACTTAATCTGAAATCACTTTTATTGTCAACCTAGAAAGGCTTGACTAGTGATTCCATCCCATAGGGTACGTTTTGTATCACAAAACCAGTTGCTAGGCTGAGAAAAACCAGGGCGTCTTTCGTTATGTTATTGCAAGCAATGTTAAAACAATTAGGTTAAGCACCGTCAACGTTGGTTGATTATTTTCACTACCTTGGTGATTCACTTGCTGTCACTATTAGTATTTATCATTGTCACTGTTAATATTATTACTGCTACTGTTTCCATAACTTATTACGTTCGAACCACTAAATGTGTTGTCAATCCGCATTCAGTCACACCTCACAGTCCATTCTGCTACAACGCCCCCTAAATCTAACCGGATTCTCTGTAACAAGCCCAGTTTTATACGGCCGGGTAGCTATGCCTGGAATTATGTGGGATGAAATATCCTAACCTATCTCCTTTCACGAAGCGACCGCACCTTTGATATGACCGAATTTGGTGACCAATTACAAAGTGTTTGTAGGAGGTTGGTCAGACTAGTATAAATCAATCCTTGATTTTCATCGATGCTCACGACACTGAGTGCAAGTGTGTGACTAAGAAACAAGCGGCCATACATTTAAAACTTGTATCACCGTCAGTGATACCACTTCTGATGATAATCACGGTGCCCAGATTTGTATCTACTTTTGAATGAAGCAACTTAGTCTCAACTACGTTGTACACCGATGAGGATTGGCTCCATGTAGGGAGCAAGATGGTACCACGTAAAATGCAGCTAGTTGGTTTGTTCCTCGGAGTGAACCAGAGAGAAAAGCAGCATACCGCTCTAAAAAGTAAACTCAACTAGGTGCACAGGGCCTAAATAGTGAAGAGCTTCGATGCAAATCTCATCCTGATACCACAGACATACAGAAGACCGATTCCGTGATTAAGTTTTCAGGATGGCCAGCCTATCCTATCTTATGAATTTTTGAAAATCCCCTCCGCTATCTAACAAACATTGCAGTCCATTTTTTTAACTCCTACTCTCTGCTGCTGTCTGCCAAAGTTTTTGCGCCAAATTGAAACTGTCAATTTTTTCCAAGTAAGCCTATAAAAGGTAGGTTAGAAAAATCGAGAAACAACGAGCACTCCATTACGGTGATCACAAACTGCGACTAGTTAGACACCCGAGCGATTTGCTGGGATTCAAATGGTCAGATCTGGCATAAATAGATATTTACCAACGGAACGTGTCAGAATTTGCATAATTCAACGCTGAGCATTAATATTGTTATTATTTTGTCTGCAAGGCATATCACTGCGATAGCATGAGAGTACAACGTCTAGTTTAAGAACATATCAGGTTTGCAATCGACCTGCTAGTTACCTGTCTTGTAAGCTTCCATGTGTCCGACAGACAAGAGGAAAGGTGAACATTTTCAGTTTAGGGTAAATTATAAGGTCTAGGCCAGCCGGGCTAATTCAAAATAAGACACATAAAACAGAAGAGGATACGAAACAGTTACCTCGAGACCCTATATTCCATAATTTACAGCACACTGGTTTGAAGAAAATCAAGCAGTATGAAGGTCTGTTCTAACAGGAATTAGTTTCAGCTGCAGGTTTCACATCCATACTGATTCCGCTTGCATGCTTATTTTCTGCTGTCGCATGTTTTTTGCTGCATATAAATGTCCCTGTAACCTTCTTTTAGGATATTAATTAAGATTCTCAGAGACCAGGCCCAACGGGCTTCTAACCTCAATAACAACTTTGATTTTTCCTCGAGCTTTCAACAATCCCGAGATTTGTTTGTTTCTTCTTGTTTGTCGTAGTAAAAAAACACCAAATTTAACCCTTTTTTGGCAACGAGAGTCTAGATACTCTTGTGTTTAAAAGGATAGAAAAATTAGCTTACACCTCTGCGCTTCTAAACATCTTTTGTTGCTAAGTGCTCCCCACGTGCAACCCAATCGATTGGTATTCAAGGAATTCCGCTTTAGTTAGTAATTCGATGCTTTTCGACACACCTTGATCAACTGCATTGTTTGTTCACATCCATGTCCCTTCCCCTCCCCCTTATCTATGTTCAGCATCAATTACCCCAGATTTATACATTTTGGATGTTCATGGCAACCAGAAACGATTGGAACACGTGGCCCTGACCTACAACTCTCATGTAACAATCGTATGTCGAACCCCCTTGGTGAATGAACAACTATTGTGGCACTATTCTGTATTCGGATCCAACACGTTTTTGCCTGTATCGGCATCTCCTTACCTGTCGATAGATCAAACGAAGCGCGGGGAAATTGCTCTGGAGTTTAGAAGAGTACAGTTCTCGATGGCTGGGATATACCAATGTTCGAACAATGTGGCAAGCCGCCAGATTAATGTACATGTCTACGGGAGTAAGTATATAAGTTCTGATACCTTATTTGCCCTCATGTTGTGTCATTTGCCAAATCTGCTTCATAATCATCTCATTTACTGTCTTCAGGCTTCACACATTCACCTGGAGATTTGCTATCTGGGTTATTGCAGGTTGGAGGCTTTCTTTACTGTATTACTTTGGTTGAGTAGCAGAATCAGCTGCTATACAGGTTGAAGAACGCCTTCACCAGATATAACTACAAAAGAAACTATATTACAGTTTGGAGGGTATTTTCCAGTTCGTCCTATAAAGACTGGCTCTTGTAACAATACAAATCGTTTCCTATTGTTATCCAGAGCTTCGTCAGTAACTTGTTGGTCCAGTCTGCTGTTGAACATGATGTCCACTGAAGTAAAAAAAGAGCCCTCCTACTCCTGGTAGCTGCAGACTAAAAAGATTAGTGACTAGAAATATTCCTAGAAGTTCTGAATCCATTAGCCAAGGCAGCTCAAATCATATGGCGGATTCTAACGCTCATGATACAGAAGCAGCATGGATGATGGGTAGAGGGGAAGTTTTCAAATTGTTCATTTCCCGAAGTCTCAAGTTCAGCCTCGAGTAGCTTGCTCCCCGCAAACACGCACATCAAAGAAGATACACTTGAACAGGAGTAGGTAGTTGGCTAAGAAATTAGGGCGCGTGTTAGGCATTGAGACTGATTTTGATAATTAAACACACTGCTAAAACCTTCTGCATAAAAACGGTACATGTTACTGAATATTTAGAAGTAATAAATCACCCGCAGCTGATGCTCTAATTGGATAATAATTCTTGTTCATGGTTCAGGGAAAAGTATGGAGCAATAAGGCCAATGTGAGACAGTAAATGCAATCTGAAACTTAAAGGTTAGATTATATGCAACTGAGAAACTTGTCAATCTGGAATATTGGAAAGAATCCCTCTCGCTTCGCTTAAAGCTGGTTCATTAACCATCCAGACTTATAATGGAAATATTGTTGGTGGAAATTGGGAAACTAAGCCTACTTTATGGGCCCCAAGAAGGATGAAACTAATAAAAGGCCGTCCAGAATTTCAGTCAGTTTTGTGCCCAGCATTATAAGGTCGATCTTTTGGTTTCCAAATTTGTGAGGGGAATCTATCGACATCGTATATGGAAGCAGCACACAGTTAATAAAGTTGAGGTCATCTGTGTTGATGATTGGAGATGATTGGAAGTTTGTGCAGGAAAACAAGGGGAGGTCAGTAGTTCTATTCTTAGCCTAGGATTTTGTGAACTGAAGGACAAAAAACACATCTGAATCGTTTATGTGCTGTAGCCACGTTGGAAATCAAAACGTGTGGGAAAAGGTGTCAAGTTGTACAAGCCAAGCGAAGTCAAGAAAGAAGTATCGGAACTGTCGAAATATCTTGCTTTCAGGTATGGAGAAGAGTTCATAAAGGAAATTGAATTCGTGAAACAAGTAGTAGTCGAAAGTTTTACTTCTACTGCTGAAGTTCTCAGTGCAAGTGAACCTAGCTTGTACTGAAATATCACACATTTCATGCTTTCATGTAAAACCCTTGTTGGTTTACGCCTTTCATCCTTTCTACTTGACGAGTCTCTTACCATCGAATGATCACTTTTGGATACATCTTATCCGTCAAGAACTATTGCTTCGTTCCGTATCTAAACTCCGTTCATACTATTGTTTCCATACTCAGTCTGATAGGTCGATGCACTTCTTAAAAGATAAACACGTATTATTGAATGTCATAGATATGATGGTTATCTGGTTGATGCATCTGACCGCGGTGCGCCAGCTAGCACGATGTTTTTCTCATCTGTGACGCTTGGTAATTAGTCTTTTCAACTGACCCCTTAATGGTGGTTAAAGATTGATAAATTAGAATTCAAGGCTAAAATACAAAAGAATTTTAGATACTCACGGTGATAGGGCGCGATTTGTCGTGGAAACACCACTGATTGATTAGGGTCCTAGTTCGGATGGGTACATGATCGGTTTTTATTGTAACTGTGAATTACTAGTAAAATTCGTAGCCAATTCCAAGAGTACCGCCGCGCATGATAATGTGCATCCTTGTCAGCGAATGAGTAAAGTGATCTACTGTAAGGAAAAGTGATATTTTTTGGTTGGTTTCCATGGCTGATGGGTTACTTGTGCAGGTTAATAATGGTTCCTAATCCCGTGGCAAACGCCTTCGAAATATGGCCTGTCGACTGGTTTGCAGCTGTGTTCAGAGATTTGAACTTTTTTTGCGAAAATGTGTCAATACTAATCAACATCCAAAAACTCGCTTCACTGATGTCTTTTTACTCTGGGTCACATGGTCAACAAGAAACGCCAAGATTTTGAGAGCAGCTTTCCTTCACTTCATTCCCGGTTTTTCAAGCAAGGGGTCCGACTCGGGTTTGGACTTGCAATTCAATAAATATCTCAAAACACTTTGTATTTTCTGAATGCTGCACATCCGAAAAATCTGTTTGGATGAAAGCATTCAAGAAGCTTTAGACTGTAGCTAGCAATGAGAGTTTTTAATCGCGAAAATGATTCGTATGAGCTTCCGCTCATCAATGTTGCCATTTACTTTCAGTTCTCAATGCTGTGAGCAGCTCAGTTCGTTTAATTTCAAAACGGGAACTCGTCGGGCAGTTACATTTTGAAACCTACGTAATGGACACCAGCAACCCTCCAATGGTGGCATGTCAATTTCAAGTTGGTCGTCACGGTGTCCGATACACATCTGTCCGCTGGAAGGGCGGCAAGCTTGCTACACATCCCCAGCTGTACAGAATTGTTGATACGTTAGACAACGTGAATGGATACGTTTGGAGCAACCTGAGCATCAAAGAATTGAGTAAGTGAAAAAACTCGCCTAGCTGCACTGGATAAGAAAAATCAGTCGATTAGTAGCCCAACTTTGCAAAATAGTAGGGTAATTACTTTATAAAAGATGTGGAGTATTTTGAGTCAACCATCTTCCGCACCGAAAGCCTGCCCCAACAGATAGCTCACAAATTTTGGTCTGAAATTTCCAGGACTGTGGCCGCAATGAGTTAACGCCGACTTTCTGTGTGAGTTTTCAACAAACACGGCTCCATACATATAGTGTGTAGTTGTTTTCAGTCAACTGGATAATGTTTGTAACCGATCGAGATGTCACTGCCTCCTGATTAGTTTGTCTCGGTACATCGCTGATGAACTCCAGTAAGAGCAAAACTTAAGTCCATTACTTCCTCCGTTTGGTGTGGATTCACCAGAATTGTTGCGTCAGGACAGGAGGAGAATGGTTCAAAGGACTGTGATGTGAATGCGGATGAACAGTATAATGAAGGCCAGCTAGCTGGTGCATGGTGAATTGTCGTTTGAAACCATTTTCTAATTCGACGCGCCATGCAACTGCAGATTAAGCCTTCCTTAAGAGTTCAAGTTGCGGTGCGACTTATACTAAGTACCAATAATTTTGGATGATGCATCGAGGTAAATCGAGTTGCGCGTTTTCCTGAGTAGCGTTGTTATCGCCACAAACAGCTTCTCTCCCGGTCCGATCTTTTGTTCCAAAGTATTCTCAGTGGAATCTGGGATATATATTATCTGGTAGTTCCAAGAAACAGCATGGTCATCGGAAAGCCTCCCTTAATATAGGTTTCATTAGAGAATCGGCTTCCGTTTAGGTTCAGATCGTCCGAAGAAAACACAGTGCCACAACTCTGCAACACAACCTTTACTCACCTCTCTGGGTGAGTGCATCAACTAAAGTATTATGATATTTGAGTTATGTACCACAGACATCTGACCATCCCCATCAAAGAAAACCTCACCGTTCATTCCACATCTTGTTTGGTGGAGAGACAAGCCACGATATGGCAATGTGAAGTGGAAATGGTTAAAGAGTTATGTGATCTTTTCGTCTTCCTAATTGGGTCCCATGTGACGCGCGTGGCTGAAGACCCTGCAGGATAAGGCATGTTACAAAGTCCAGTGGAAAACATACAGTCACTTGTTAACCGAGCTTTGTAACCGAGTCTCTCATCGTTATAAATTTAACTTTAAATCTGTTCAGTCAACCTAACCTACTTCTTAACAGTTTAGAAGCCATCAGCGCGTTAGCTTATGCCCTATAATTACGTCATTCAACGTCACCATACGGGCCCTGAACTGTCTGTTTGCTGTAATTTCCCATAGATCATAGTGGTTTCTTCGGGATCAACTCACTCCCCGAGAAGCAAACTCATTGACTATCTCGAAGGGTGGCCTCTCTGAAGGTCATAAATCTTGTGGAAATCCGGAAAAAAAGCTTTCTGTGGACCATCCTGTGGACTGAATTCTTCTCACAGACCACTGTCTCGGAAAGGCTTACTGTATCCCCTTTATCCACGATGGTCTCTCTCGCGGAGATTGTTGCAACTGTTCATCGTCAACATCACCGACAGAAACATGAGTGCTCAGCACTGATGATTTGCTGCCGTACAACCATGATTTATTTGAAAGGCTTATTGGAAAGAAAATAAAAGTGGATGGGGAAGGGACTTAGTGCCAGCCCATCACAATCATTCCTAGGCACATACACCTTGAGACACTCATTCAGATAAGCTGGATACGAATTTACAACAACAATGCCAGCCATATTTTACAGCGTCTCTAACTAAGTACAGTAGGGATCACGCGGACTCCATCCCGAAAGGCGTGTCTCACCGACAGTTCCTAGACTCCTTGTAGTCTCTTTCATACACTCCTGCCAGGTCAAAAGTTCACCACCCCTCTGCTTGCCGCTGTTGGGTTTCAGATGACTCCTACCTAAATTTAAAGTGCTGTTGTCTTTTTTATGACGAGTTTTCACTGTACATACTGTAAAGTGTTTTGGGTCTAGATTACAGACTATTGTTGAGGATTCGAGCTGTGCAATACGAACTAGGTTACATTTGTAACCTGCCTTTACTGCTTATCGGAAAATAGGACAGCTGAAAAATGTTTCATGTGGGTTTTTGGAGATTGGTATGACCGTTGCAGCATCGCGGTGTGCAAGGTCTTACCAAAGGATGGAGTTTTCACAATTGTGACCTATCCGATGCACTTATAATACACTTTCTTGTGCATAACGCTGTTTTCTGCAGAGATGTCTTTCAGAAGTACTGTGTGTTGCGCCTTGGTTTCGACAATTAACTTTGATACAACCGTTAGACACACGTCATCTATACTGTGGCCATGGAGGGTTTTGTGGTATGTTGTTAAACTTCTAATGCATCCTAATTGTTTGAGCTTAGCTATACCTGCTGGGCTGTTGGAACAGATATAATGGCCCGGTTACCAAAACAACCCTCAGTGCTGTTATCTTTTTTTGTCACAACGTGACTACAAGCGATAAAACCTATGTCACTTACGAATACAATTAAAAATTGCGTGCATTAGCTTGAATCAGATGAGTGTCTGGAGTGTCTGGAATTTAGTTCAGTCATATGATCGGAAAAGGAAAGCGCAGTAGTGTACGGGCAGGATCGTGCTTTGTAAACCTTGGGTTTCCATGTGTCCACTACCATTGGACGACAAGCGTGCACTTTCAGGCAGGTTCTTTTCCTATGGCTTGATATACCGAAACTGGAGACCTACGCGTGCAGCTGCTGTTCCCGTGTGATTGCTTGTTTACCTAGTTCCTTGTAATTACATACAAGTCTACTGTCTGGTCGATAATTAGCTTCTACCAATTAGTTTGATCCGAAAAGCTGTGATGTCAGCTATTTGTCACGTGATTTTCCCGTAACGCTCAGTTAGCCGCATAGACTGCTATTCCTACTTTTTCCAAGAGTTTGGGGAATAATATAAAAGATTTGTTGTCAACTATACCTGCTTATTTTTTACTTGGTGAAATTTGAGTACCTGTAGATTTTCTGAGCCACTGTAATCACATTTGTATTAGGACTGAAAAGCGGAAACGCACAGATTACAGGATGGTGTAAATTGAATTATATACTGTGAATTCTTCAGTCGAGGCCCTTGGAGAAACAATCGTGAAAAACCACTGCAAGTTCATTGGGCTGATAGATAAGCAGTCACATTCGTACGTGGTAACCTCAACATAAATAGCTTGACATTCTAAATCAGCTTCTGTGGTGTGGTCAGAGGACAGAGATTACAAGCACATCAACCCTTGAAGTCAATTCGGGTTGTGATGCTCACCTTTAGACTGCACTATGGCCAGTCCTCTATGTTGGCCAGCCAATACGGCCAAATTTCTCTGCAACTTTCAACTCAATAGCAACGACCCACGCTTACATGAGACCCTTTGAATTTCTTTCGCGAAATTGATAGGATAAATCTCTGACTTTGTAGTATTAACACCTAGTTGAAATTGGACTAAAGTCACCGGGCACACCTTTCTTCTTTTAAAGGTGAAACCTAGGTGACAGACTTACGTGGAGACATTTAGGTCCAGCAGAACGGGTTAAGTTACACTCTCCACTAAAAAGCCCCCTCCTGTATTGCAATAGTGTTTGATATGTCACTACAGAGTTCACTAGAGAAATATTCGCAGGTAGGTGCTAAAGGGCCTTGTCATATTAGTCAGGCGCATTCGAAACTCCTGTTCATCTCGGCTAAACAACGACAGACACTGCTCTACTGAAGAAAGACCACTCCATTACTTGCACCACAGAACGCTACAAGTAATAGGGTAACACTTCATCAAATCTCCATTCCTGACGTACCAAAGCCATCCTCCAAGTCACCGGAGCGGTTAGTTTGCCTCGGTTCAACACACGCTCCAGAAAATTTCTAACATTCAGCGGTCGTTCTTTGAACGGGGAATGAGCCGCAAGAATAGTGTTAAATGTGGTTTTCACCGAAGTGCTTTGTTCGAATTCACACAAGTGAAGGAGTTAAATGACCGAATGTTGCTCCGTAAGCTCACCAGGCTTCAGAATTACATCGACACGTGAGATCGCCAGAGACTTGAAGGATGAAAAATTACTTGATTTGTCTTTCCTACCAGCCTCTTTGGTGGAGCCCCCGGAAGGAGCAGAATAAAGTGGTCTTTACGGAAAGATGATCCCTCAGTGTTATCATAATCTTTAAGTGAAACCTCAGGGTGCCAACTCAATAAGGTCGCTACAATACAAAGGGGAACAATTTTGATTTGTTCTAGGTCATGAAACAACGTGCTACAGGTGAGCCTCGCTTAACAGCCTGTGTCGCGCAAGCTAAGCAGTACCATGAACTAACCTGTCTTCGCAGCTACGGCTTTTCTGAACTAATTATCCATGCGGAGGAAGGTCCTATTCATTTCTGCTGCCTTTCTTATCTCATCCATTTTATTTCAGCACTCAGTATTACTGGCGTAGTTTTCTAGTACCCGGGTTGACAGGTTGACCGGCACATGATACATGTAGACCCCTTTGTCCAAAAAATGGATAGATCCCGGGCGTTAATATAAGTACTCACACTGTAGCTACAACTTGGCGATTCACCTGGCAGTCGGGGATCATTACAGTCGGAATGTCTTGGTCTGTGTCGCTAGTTCCCTGTTATGAGTTAAAGGAACATTCACCTTTCTGGTGACGCTTTAGTTGTTTGGTTCTAGACTTAATGTGTTTCGACACTCACTGGAACTGCACCCTGATTTTGAGGAATGAGGACAGTTACTTTCACTCTCTGTCGTTTTCCACATAACATATTTTCTATCGTCCCTCATTTTACGACAGCATTTGATCAAGCTCTGTACGGAAAATATATCTGTCAGTTCAACATTGTGTCGGGATCAATGGAATCGGCGGAGGTAGAAATTGTTGGTAAGTGTGTCTGTCCTTTTGTTCTATAAACACGAAAGCTGCACTTTAATGCTTCAATGTACTGAGTACCGCCACCTTTGACCGTTAGTACCTCAACTTTATGATTTGACAAACATACAAAAATCGGTTTCACTAAAAAAACAAAAAGCGATGTTAGTTGATTGGAATAACCTGTCTAGTTAGCGGAGAGGCTTCCCCCCCACAGCCAACGTTCTGGTTTATGGTAGGGCGTCACACCCCTCCAGGCAGATTGGGTACGAATTGTATATGGTGAACCAGTAAAGCAACGAAGCTAACAATCGACTAGCTGGCTACATTTGCTGGTAAGGTAGCGAAAGTTCTGTGTGGTAACTTGAACGCAACATAGCAGGGTTGCACGTTTAACAATTTCAGATTTTGTCCAGGTGCCTTGCATTCGAGTACACCAACACCCTGTGCGATATTTCATGACTACTGCTAATAAAATCTTGCACAATAAATGCCAAAATTCTGTTTCTAAGATCCGCTAGTTCTGTTCTTTTAAATTTTTCTTTGCAACGTGGGATTTGGAATGCGATCATTATTTTCCTATAGACATCCAAGCAACCAAATTTGAACCTGACTTCAAATTCTCCGCATAAAGACCCCTATCCTAGAAGTCACATGGGTCTTCTGAGAGGTAACCTCTCGAGAAGTCAGTCAACACCGCTCGGGAACGGGTAGCACTAGGTTCTGTCCAAGTACAGGATAGTTAGTTTGCTGATCAGCAACTAGTGGTCGAATGGAGTCCCGGTGCTAACTGAGACCATGATTCTGAGTATCTCCCGACATTCGTGATAGTCGCACTGCTCGAGGGGGCGACATGGTTCAAGTTGTTAGAGCTCAGATTTACTGACCAGAAGTTCCGTGGTTCAAACCCGACCTCTGCCTTTCGACTACCCCAGTCTATGCTTGGGCAACCTGGCACTATTCCAGCCTTCGTGCTTCCTTCAGGTGGCGTGGCAGTTAGGCACCGAAAGGGTGCTACAGCTGAATGATGAATGAATGCACTGCTCAAAGAGTCGTGCGGTGCTTTGCTTCCTGGAAGCATAGTTTGGCCTTGATTAGGAGAAAAAGATCACGGCCTGAACACATTAGTTGCGCTGCCCATTGAGCCATGTCCGGTATCCACCGTATTTAAACGGGAACTCACGAATACCATGATGGATGTCCACAATTGAAAAATGGGCGAGTCATACCTTGCTTTGCAACAACACGAACATTTCACTTCGGAGTCTCTTTCCACCTCGTTATATTTCCATGCCTCTAAGTTTTATTGATTTTCTATGGGCGTTACCAATTTTTCATGTTTTAGCTCAGTCGATCACAAGTTTAATATGTTCTCTTGGTTTTTATTGATGGGTCACCCTAATGCGTCCTGATGTGTCTCAATGCGTGGGATAATTCAGTCGATATTTACTTGTGTAGATGAATAGTGCGCAGCCTAGATCCATTACAGTGCACTGCAAAGGCCAGCAGTGAGACCGATTGTTGATTTAAAAGCCGCATTTTCTGCATCATTGCCTTACTATTCCCACTTACCCTTGCAGTTGTACTGCCGAAAAACGTCAAGCCATCAGACCATATGGAATCAGAGCATTCCGCACACAGCTGTTATACATGGGACGAAAAATGTCGAACGACTGCCAAATTGTCCAAATCCAGACAGGAGCAAAAACGATATCGAACTTTCATTTCCGATTTCCGTTGGGTTTCCAGGCGGCTCAGGGTATCGTCTGGTGATGGTCTATCGTTTAGCTGCATTCGCTGATGCTGATATTTTCAGTTCTGCATAAAATTTGCTGGTGATTTGGATCCATGATAACGATTCGGTAGATGTCTAGCTGACGGCCAGATTTGATGTAGAGAAGGTCCAGTGGGTTAAGCAAATTACGCCTTGCTTAGGAAAACCGACCCCTCGCAATCTTTTTAAGAAGTATTTAGACCTTGTTACACTAATTCATGAGTTGTCGGCTCGAGTGCTACATTTATTCCCATTGTCCCCCCTGTCTCCCTCCTAAAAGTGCCTCCGATAATCAAGAGACCTGAACACGGAATGGGATATTTTTCCGAGAGAAAATTTTCCTACACTTGTCAACTGGTCGCCTATCCAACCATCACAGGTCCGGTTACTTGGTCGCGTGATGAACAGCACATCACGTTGGATAACCAAGGATTTGCCCGAGTCGCTGGCTATGACTGGGAAGATCGAGTACGTTTGGAGACCGAAGAGAACATGAATGATCGCATTATTTTCAATCCACTGAGACCGGACGACCGAGCTGTTTACTCTTGTTCTGTGCGAAGTCCTCTAGGGAACGCCACCGGTGCGTTCTTCTTGCGCGTAAAAGGTTAGTTTTTTTATTTTTATTTTTCTGCCTGTAACCCTGGTGATCTGTTTGGCAACAGTTGCCGTTTGGTTGGCCCACTCGGCTACAGATGACCAGTTTAAACTATGCAACCGTAGAATGAAATATATGCAGTATTCCTTGTTGGAAGGAAGTTGGCATTATGGTCTTCAAAAAAAAACTACAGCAGAAGTCTACTGACCGATTTGAATATATGCCCAATGCTTCTAGGATCCATTCAACCGGATAACGGTTGGCGGTTTTGTGAACAACTGCTTCAACCCCCAGGTAAAGATGACCATCTGCCCTTAGGTATTTCCAACGAGGAAACTTCGTTGCATACTCCGCTGTAGCACGGCTGTTCTACTCCACTTGGGAAAAAACGCGATAGGAAATGCTCATCATCTCTTGATCTCATCATCATGTTTTAGTTAATTCATTCGGTGGCGCATGTGACCTTTGAGGTCTGGTTTACTAGTTCCGGACAGACACAGGCGGCAGCAACATCTTCACGCATAACATGGTGCACCACTATGCACTTGTAACTTACAGCTTCGCAGGCGTCATCCTGTTTGGCCCCCTTGAAAATCCATCCTACTTTGAGCGGAGAGAACTCCCGCATACCAGGGCTTATTAGTTAGACATTAACTAATGTGCTTCTTAGGAGTCGGCCTTATTCGCTTATAGTAAAGATAAGGTAAGGTAACATGCCTGGTGGAAAGACCAGGTGAATGCTTTTTTGATTCATCGTTGATTGACGTGCACGCAATCTGTATTTCCCCCTTAGTGAACTCCGTAAATAGAAACTGACTGTGTCCTCTTAGTTTCCTGTTTAAACTGACTTGTATTGAGTTGATGGGTCAATTTTCTAGCCTAGGTACTGGCGGAACTAGCTTTAGTCAAGCTAATTTGGTGCTTCCATAGCGAGGGCTGAGCAGATACTGGACAACAAAATAATAAACAATATGAGATAGATAAGCGTCTAATAATGATTTAATGCATTCCTGGTGTTTACCTGAAAGGGAATTCCTTCTGATTGACTTCGTGATACAAGTTTGCTTAGGAACACTAGCTCACTTAACAAGTGAGTCGGCGTGAGCTCTATCTATCGGAAAAACGGATAGTTTCCACCTGTCACTCGATCATTGAATGAAGAAGCCCAAAACGGCAGAACTTCCCACAGCACTAAAAGTGAGTGCCTAAAGTGATTACCCTGCGGAGACTCGAAAATCCATCTCATTTGTTTACGTAACGTGGTCAGGTCTAAAATAGAACTACGGACGGGCGGAAATTTACTGTGACTGATGTTGTCCTTCTCAGATGGTTGCTGGATACATTTTGATTCTAAAAAGGCATAGAAGAGGTGGTTCTCTGAGCTGTCACCATATCTTAATAGCATCAATTATCAATTGACCTCAGTCATAGGACCACTGTCATTTGAGTGTATAAATAATAACAATAAAATGACATTCACTCTTTCGGTGCCTAGGTGTCTTGCCCCCAAAAGGAAGCACGAGGGCTGAAATACTGCCAGGCAACCAGAACCTAGATAGGAGCGGCCAAGATGCTGGGGTTGGAAACTCCTAATTGCATAATGTTTGTCCAAAATTGCGATAAGACGGCCTGTGGCACTGAAGCCATGGTGTCAGATGGAAGCCAGAGCATCAGATGCATCCGCTGAATACCATATAGGATAAAATGCCTGCAAATTTTAAGCTTGACAGTCGAGTCCAATTTATGTCACCCCTTAAGCTATGATATCTGACGAGAATATTTTTGAAGTTTGTACCGTGGAAGTCAGTCTACATTTAAAAACTGAAATGCACTTGGTTGGGGACTATCTGCAGCGCGTAAATAACAATGTCTGAGGATACTCGGGTATGAAATACTCCGGATAGGTCTGTGTAGAATAACTTGACTATCCGTAGTTTTTTTCTGCTCTTTCTAGGAGCTAAAAATGCACCAAATAATTCAGCTAAACCTTGCCCAAATGTACGACTGTTTTATTCTGACTGAGATTCATCAGTTATTCATATCACGAATATTTGAGGAGATTCGAACCGGTAACCTCTCGGCTAATAGCTGGGCTACGGGCGACTGATCAGCGATCAGACAGGACACAGCGCCACTCATCCTTAAGTCACAGAATTCATATCACGCAATCACGTGTTGACCACTTCCCAGACGGAAAGTTCATGCCCCCTGTAAACCATTTTTTCTTATGAGTTAATTGGCCATTTTAAGCCTATCATTGGAGTCAAACAGCTGACAGTGAAAAACGCATGAGCTCGGAGCAAACGGTGAACCTAGTAACACTTGATTTTTGGACAAACCCGTTTTGTACAATTTAAGAGGGGCCGTAATGGACCACATCTTGTTCTTTCCATCTAGTTTTGTCAACTTTTTAGTCCGGAGGACCAACTAGTGCGTCATTAATTTTTTCAAAATTAACCTGCTGATAAATGTCTTCCCTAGAATAAGGAAACCGTACCTCGTGGTTCATACTGTAAAATGAACAAGTTTGCCTATTCACATGAAGACACTTGTATACAACCCAGTAAGCCACCTTCTGAGCATATGCCTTTTTCTTCCTACGTTCCAGACCGATGGGCTGTCCTTTGGCCTCTCATTGGAATAGTGCTCGAAGTGGTCGTTCTCTTCATTGTAATCCTCTTGTATGAGATACGACGTCGGGCACTGGCAAAACAGCGAAATACCGAGGAGCAAACCTGTGATGGCGCCAAGCCTTCCGGTTCCGCACTCGGCTACCACGATGCCACTGGCGACACGTGAGTTGCAGTCGGATCAGGGTAGTTTGCACATCACGAATGTCAGATCGTCTCATGTCATTTTATTCGTTCGATCGCATGATATGCTGGCTGACACCGTTTAATCGAGTCAGTCACTTTTCTTCCAGTTACCTATGCAGATGAATCACCTACTTGGAAACCTTTTTCCCTTGAAATGGATCAGATTCTCTCTCCCTCCGAAAGTTAACACAATCCCTTTCCTGTTTTCTAATTATCTACTACCACGCACAGTTGATTGGCGTGAAGACCGTTAGTTAATGCATTGTTTTATCAGATTATCCGCATCGTAAGAAGATAAGTTGCCCATCGATGAGGGTCTTTGAACTGATATCCATAAGGCCATAGTGCTGAATTAATAATTGGAAGCCTGTTTTGAAGTAGTTTCACTCCCTATAACCCGAGGCATATCAAAGAGCCAGGTTTTTCAAGTCGTGACACCGTGTATTTTTCATCGATCTGCCCAACACTACTTTTCCGATTAGGATTGCATTTTGAGCTAATCCACCAAACCGGTTCAATACAAAAGCATAAAATATTCTTTGAAGTTTGAAAGCTATACGCAAAGATACTCCGTGCAATCCGAGCTTGAATACAAAGGCACTCTGAACAGTGCCGTTACTGAAATAGGCGACGATGGGGGTTGACTGCTTTAGTTGGACGTCCGTCAGCTTTCCCAATTGTTTAACATGTACGCCATGCATGTGGTCCGGACACACTGTGCACTTCCCAGATCTGTCAGCTGTGCGGCTACGCTGGTCTAGGCGGTATCGTAGTTTAGAATTCTGTGGGTGTCGCTTCAGCGCAACACGTTAACTGAACTAACCTGGGTATGAGGCCAACTTTTTCCTACGCACAACTACGTTGCTCTGCGGAGACCACCCGGAGCGACCGACTTACAGTATAGAAGTTTCAAATGGCTAAGCAAAAGTGGTATCTCTTGAAAACAAGTTTCTTTTGTTGTTTACCTCTCCCCAGAAGAACCAGTGTGGTTTATCCGCCAAATTACCTCCAGAACTCATGTTCCCGTCTGCACGCTAAAATTTGCTACCAGGTGGCTGCCTGCTTACTTCGTAAGTGGGTGAGTTTTATGTTTGCAGCAGCTGTACCGACAGTCTGAGGTCATTAGTGGACAGGCAGCAGTAGGTTAGTAGCAACAACAGTGAAATATAAGATCTGAAACATCAGCGATTTTAGTAGAAAGTGTGTTTGGCAATCGCAAGTACCACTAATAGTAATACAGAAATCACCACCTACATCGGTGCCTCGGACTAATGATATTCATGCCAAGTGGTTGCCACCGAGAAGTGCATTATGCTCCATGTCGAATTCAGGGTAGCGAAGAATCAAGAAAAAGGGCTTGAGCAAAACTCTTTGCGCTCGTGGTTCGGTTAGCTTTACCAGACTGAGTTTCACTCTCTTCTTGCGTTTGGAAGAAGACTTGGAGAGATACGTCGTGAGCCCATGCCGTTTGGCCACTCTGTTAGCTGTTAACCTCTTTCTAAGATATCTCAGTGGAGTGGTGCAAATTTCGGTGTTTGTGACTGTCTCAGATACAGGTTTCGCTATTAGTACTTATAGGGTTTCATCTGTTAAAATTACGGCTTATCACCGTAGGATCTTAACACAATTTGCTTGTCATTTTCGTTTGATATAATACGTATAGTAGTATGGTGATGTGGTACAGTTAACACAGTATGTATTTCGATGGATCTTGCACCAAACTGTCATCCAATTCCTCAGTTGGAACTACACATAAACGTGCATTATTACCATGAACTGTCTATTCCTATTGAACAATGCTGTGACAGATAGTCATCCAAACCAGCCCAGGCTACTACACTCAAGCGGACGTAAACAAGCAAAAAGTATTAACCCAGTGGGTCTCATCCTTTTCTGTGGTGTTCAAAACCATGAGATTCAACCATGCCACCGAATAAAAACTGGTAGTTTATGCCTCCGCCCCAAAAATTGTACGTATGTTGGCTAGTATTCTCTTGTGTGCTAGATTCTCCACTCGAATGCCAGTTTCCTGAATTGATTATTCCATTGTCACCATCATCGTCATCATCGACAGCACAACCTCAGTATCCAAGCACAAGTGCTTCGTTGCCGTACATTAATGTAATGCACTGGCATTTTCCGGTCAGGCTTTCTAGACAAAGTCTTTGTTCGGAGACCCTAATTGCCCTTCCATCTACATCTAGAGGCCATGACAATATCCTACCCTGCGTGCAATGATGATCCCTACAACTATTATTTCATTATGCTTTATTGTGACGGCCGGATACAAACTCTTGAGCTTATAACAAAGACTCACTATTTTGTGTGACCCTTGGATCAATGGTAGTGTCGTGATTACAACTCACGTGTAGTTAATTTTTGAGGTATCCACTGTTCCAGTGTACAGCTTATTCATGGTTCCCTTAAATTTTGAGTGATCTCATATAGTTGAATGAGACTGTTTGACAACTTGTGCGAATAAATCGTTCAGCTCAACATCGCTGGAGACCAATAGGCTAGACCCAGTTGCACATTACTCTAATTTTTGCAATGAGCAGACTTTCAGCGATGGTTGATAAACCAGATTGAAAGTTAACTTGGGAGTCGGTAGGAAAATATATCAACCACAGAATTTCAAATGGTCTGGTGTAAGGTAAGAGGGCGATTTCGTACATCTTGAGTGACAACAGAAATCAAACCCAACATGGACAGATGCCTGGAGTGGGAGGATGAGATCGAACCCTATGTGTCTACGTGCACTGTGTACCTAGAATTCTCGACTGGATATGTTCTAAACCCTCTGCCTCGCATTTCAGTGCACTTAGGGTATTTGGACGGCAGCACCGATCAACTCACTGCAGCAGCCCACAACGTGCTCACCAGTCGTAGTGAAGTCCTCCGACTGTCATTACAATAGATAGGGAACCAATCCTAATAAACCGAATACAAGTTACATAGAGTGTGGCCTTATTCAGCTCAGCTGTCAGATCACACCTTAGGCAAGGCGTTCCGTCGTTCGTTGAAATTTATTGTCATTCAAAAAGCCCCCAGTATCTTTTCTTTCTTCATTGCATTATTTTTGGAATCCTTCATTTTCTACAAAGTGGATTTTTATTGGTGCTTAATGGTAGTATGCTCTCAATGGATGTTTATCTCTTTCGTTTCTATTTTCAGGTCGATTCGTTATCGACAGGCGCGAGCTTAACCTACGCAATCTGGAATTTTTGTTTGAACGAGATCACACTTTCTCGAAAACCCTCCATCTTTATACAATTTATACTTCGGAACGCCGAGAATGGAGGCCTTTCACTGAGTTATGATGGATATAAGTTCCTGTCTGCCCTTCACAGCAAAACACATTCATATTTCCTCGAGCTTCTTAGCTTGTCACTAAGCCAGAGCAAGCATTTTGTATCCACCTCCTCCTGGATTTTGCCACTGTAAGCAATCAATCATCTCCTAGGGTCCCTTGTGGGTGGACATCATCTGCTTTCTTCCTACATGCGTTTAGCTCCCATGCTGTCACCTAACAAAGTAAACAGTTTCTCCAAGAAGAACAATCCGTAGACTTCATCTTCTACCCACACACACAGACAAGCACACATATATACCATCACCATGGTAACCTAGAAAACACCCCCTCGGGTTTGGGTTTTTCCTACTCTCCTCAGTTAGATTCAGAGATACACTGTTATTTTGACTTCATTTGTTGATATTTCCTCTAGAGGGCCTAGTTACAGACACTCAAAGATTCGAACTGACCACTCCGTTTGGTGCGGCTCGGCTCGATTCGGCGGATAAATTTTTCTATAGATATGTTTCATCTACGCGTAGGTGCTCATGTTGCTTCCTTGGTACTTCTTCATCGTTGTTGACCCGCAACAGAAACACATCTCACGACAGCTGTGATATAGTTATGAATTTATCTATACCTATCTACTTGTGCAATCGAGTAGTATTATTTCTGCCGACACCGGAAGCGTCGGACGCACGTTTGCCGTTTCTTCCTTCTTTCATTCTATATTGTTGCAACTTAGCACACAGCAAAAACAATTGTTCTCCTAATATCTGTAATCTGACGGATTTTCGGCGAATGTACTGAGAATGATTTTTTAATCACTACTCCTGACCACTCTTTAAAACTTTTTACTCTCCTATCGAACGCTGCGAAACGTCAATTCCATTCACTCAGTAGCTTTTGGCACAATATTTCAGCTCTAAGATGAAACTCGAAGTGTATTGTGAAATTCTGTCACTTGAAACTATGTATGAAAAAACTCATGCACTACGGATCGATCAAGTTGATGGACACTGTCTGATCCTTCGAAGCAAAATCTTCACACTATATTTTCATAAAGGAAACTACTCACAAGATTGCTGAAAACTCTTCGACAGCAGCACATTCAGTTGAAGAATATCATAAACGAGAGATTCATCTGAGTCTCTCGTGAAAACCAGATTGATTTGCAAATGAGTGTACTCCTCGAAAATCTTCACACCCTTGTATTCTTAGCATGTGTCAATCACGTTCTATAGGAAACAAAGTATGTCCCGATGGTGACCTTAAGATATTTTCAGGGAATCCCAGTAAGGTCTCAGCTGAAACGGCGGTTCCAGGGGGTGAAACACGAAGCATCGCGCTGCTTTTGGCTGCCTTAACTTGAAGGGGAAATATCCCAAGATCCTCTGAGAAATGTTCCGAGGATTATGTCGTAGAATCATGACAATGTCACCAAAATGCCCCACGAGAATTAATTGGACGTTCCGATGTTGAAAGGGTTTACTGAAAGTGATTAAAGTGACCATCCCCCTTTCTTAATATTAGGGTAAAAATCTGAGTCAACTTAGCTGAAGCCAACAATGGCCTGATGCTAGAACGTTTGATTGCAAAGAACTGAACTGACATTTGTTATTCATTACTGAAATTGGAAAGTAGGCTTAGTTCCTTGATATTTGCTTGCACATATCATGAGATACGGTAATATTCCATTTTTGGTCGCGTGTCTGCCTATGACCTCGACTAAGTTAATCGTACATGAATTGTGAGATTGAAATACATAGTCAAAATTTCGTCATGTGAGTTGTGTCCAAACTACACACGGGTAAGAATTCCCATTCGTCCACAATATCTTTTTAAAGTCCCTCACATTAGGCGGTTTATATTCTAGATGTAAAAGGCAGACGATAACCGAATCACGTGATCAAAATGTGATGATCCACCAAGCACATTAATTGGACTGGTACAGGACTGAAATTAGTGTGTCAGAGCTTCGTGGCCCATGATATGTGGCAATGCACTCGGGCAGATTCTGGTAATTGCTTTTGCATTCCACACAGATAGTCCAGTACATAGGAGCAGGAGATGAAATAAGTAATCAGCGGGCAGGTCAACCTTAGATGCTCATCTATGAATCTTTGAGCACAGACTGGTGGGTTAGTTACTATTAATCCGGGCCTCACTGCACTAGAAGTCCTTCTCAAAAGACGGACGAAAATTCCTGATAGAATATCCGGTGGATTTCTTGTATCGACTACTGTCTTATCAAATCCAAATTATACAGGCAACTAGTGCTGAGGTCTTATTAGGTCTTGTGAATTAAGGAAAAAGTGCAAGTTTTGTTGTTACCTTGACACCACGTTGATGCTAGAACAGCTGAAAGGCAAAAAGGGCAGCTAAACACGACGAGCTAACAACCTTCTCTCGTCCTTAACGCCTTGACGATAGTATCTGTTTTCTGGTAGTTTGCGTGGTTGTGTTCCAAACATTTATAATACCGCCTAATTAGTCGTCTATTCCTAGTTCAAGACTGTAACAATCATCTGAATTTTAAATTTGGCCACAATGAGGTCACTCCATATATGACAGGGTTTTTTGTGCACTAGCTGCTAACCTGAACGACTAATCTAGTGTCCTAACATGTGCATGGTTGAATTTTTAAAAGGCTCAGTAACTTCAGCTGAATCTATCATGTTTCTGTCAACCATTTAATTGATAAAATGAATGCAATTTAATGAAAATTTATTTAAAACTAGCTACATTTAGCTGTGGTAATTATGCTATCAACTGGATATGTGTAGGTGAATTTCCACAAACTTCTGTGTTTTTTGGCCTCAAAGCAATTGGACGGCTTTGACTGAACGTTTAGTGATGATGTGATTTCGGTCTCACACAACTACTTAATGCAACCTGGTTAGGTCGAGTTTGGTCAGACATCTTCAGTGAGGTAATAAATCCTAATGAGTTAAATCACGTATCGAAGGATCAGTTTAGTGCTACTAGAATTTATAGCGTACTTCATAACGAGAACAAGGTAGGCAAAGAAATAAAACATGAGCTGCTGACCGAAACGTCTGTAATTCGTGTTCAAACCGTCAGTTCAAATGCATTAGGCTAAGCACAGCCAAACTCAACACGCCTGCCGTTACTCGTCTTTACAAACACTACAGTTCTTTGACCCGGCGCTTGGATGACATTTTGAATGACGCTTCTCTACGTCCCTTTCATAATAGACACCAAATCGGTTTCATTGTCATTACCTTCGGGCTGATAGCTGAGGGCTACACCGTTCGGCCACGAGCGGCTGAGCAGTTGTGATTAATTCTCGCTCAGACGGAATATACATTCGTATTGTCTGAGCGTGTCTATCAGAGTAACGTTGCCCGTCCAGTATTGCTAATTCACTAAAACCCTCCGCTAAACAGCCCAGTTAGATGTCATCCGACCTTAAATCATACCTACTGAACCAGTCTGGTGTGTGTTATACGTTCCTACGTGTATTCATGGGTGAAAAATTCACTCAGCTTGTTACGGTCGTGCAGCACAGTCACTAACATCGGGTAACGCTGGTACTAGCTCACGATAAGACAATTTCAATGCTAGGCCGTATAAGTCTCATAAATTCATTTGCTCGTAGTTCGTGATTGCCACTGCTCTGTGGCCTTCTCAAAGCATGCGTCAAACGCGCTTAAGATGTGCGTTGTTCCTTTAGTGGTGATGCGATCTCATCTGAAAGTGAAGCCATCTTAGCTATGAGAATAAGGGGCTACTAGCGTATCGATAGCACAAAAAGCCAGGAAGATCTGTGGCGCCCAGACCGATTAAGTTGCTAATCCGGCAAGGTAGAATGTCATCACTTGCCAATTCAAAGTATTGTGAAGTGTCTGTTAAGGTTTGGAGTCAAAAGGGAGTCAAAATGGAACCAAAATGGAATACATTATCAAGATCCATCTTGCTGGGACGCACCATAAGCTGGTCCCATAGTTTCGTTGCGCTTATCTCCCAATTCCACCAGCTTTTCCGTAAATTTCCTTGAGCAGTAGTTTAGTCAATTCTGTTTGAGGCTCTGGGCAAACCAACCACGTCACCCAAGTGTCCTCTGTCTCGATGTGATAACGGGCGTGCATCCAGCCTGCGCTGGTGAACTAATGGTGAAAAATTATCCTCATGTGTCAGATTTCTAGGGTTTATCTCTCTTCAAGGCCAACGATATGCACTACCGATGACTTCTAACAGCAGCGGAAATCTAGTCTTCTTTATTGTGGAGTGATAGGGATAGGTGAGTCAAGACTAGTCAAGACTATTCAGCCAAAAGTAATGTGAATGAAAAATCCACAACGACGTAGAACCACCTACAGCTAATTACATGTTTGATTCCTTTTGAGACCTTCTGCCCGAAAGACTTTTCAATCCGCTAGGAATAAGAAACACGGATGGTTCCGTACGTCCGCCGAAAGATGGATATCCTTCTTGAGAGATACAATGGTTTACTTTAAAAGTTCCACAGAGTTTAGCCATCTAAGTCCATCGAACTTTTTTGTACCCTTTTCATCGTCGAGTGTTCTTTTCTACAATAACCACTCCTACATAAATATTTGTATCCATCTTTTGAAGCCATGTTAAATCAAGAGCATATTTCAGTAAGTGGGTTTGGCTTCATCTTGTGCAAATATCCGTTTTATCGCACATTCCGTCTGAAGTACTCCATGTTGTTGCTGCGCTTGGATGTACAGATTGACTCCAAAATTCAACGGGTAGTTGTGTTTGTTGCTAAAATCTACGATCTTCGTAAAAAGACGTTCTCGGACTTCACATGACACTTTACTGATAGCCCACTCACAATCATACGTAAATTGGTGTGACATGATCAGTTAGAACACCGTTCAACCGAGTATATAGCATGAGATTCAAATGCAATTTGCTTCAAAATTTTGATGTTGGTTTTGAGCATCTTATGCAGATAAACTGGATTGCAGTTGATAACAAAACAAGCCCACGGTCGAATCTCCCTGCAAAGGGTGAGTTGTTTTATATTACTCCCAAACTGCGGTTTACGAACAGATTCGCAAGGTACCGTAACTGTACAAATTGACTTTTTTAGTGTTGCTCTTTTTCTTTAACAAATAGTTCGAAGTAGCAAAAACTCACACTATCCAAAACAAACCGTTTTACAACCCGAGTTGGGAAACCTTGGTATGAATGCAAACCTTGCTGAAGCTACGTGAATTGACTGAAGTCGAGTGGTATCAGGTCCCCATAGCCAAATGATTCCCGACCTATAATTTGAAACCCGAAGCCCTGCACTTCACCCCCGAGTATCCTAACTTTACATGGGGTCTTTTCCATGTTGTCTTCAAAACATTTAATTCCTATTTATCTGTTCACTTGTTCATTAAACTTGGCTGTTAGTTACAAGGAAGAGTCAGCGACTAAGTGAAACGAGCACACAGCCAACCTTAAATAAAGCCACCTGACTGAAACCACAGTATCCAGGTGCTTTTGTCAGCTTGTGCACATGACAATTCTGATGACTAAGCTTCCAAAGGTGGACAGTAGTTTAGGTCTCCATTTGCGTAGGAACACACCAGACACGTTTCTAGGGTATTTTTTGTGGTATGTTTGCAACAGGAGCTCCACAACTGAAGATGTTGGGGCACGATTTGACCTCTGAACTTTCTGAGCCAGCCGCCCCAAAATGTTGAGATGGTGTGTGTTTAGCTTCCGATAGATCTCGGTGCATTCCGTCACTTTAGGAGTCTACGAATCTATCGGGAAACTGACAAAAAAGGTAAGCCTGACGAACTACTTTCTGTGAACACTTGCGTAGGTATCATACTGCCCATAAGTTTACTGAAAACACTTCAACAGCCCATTATCAATTTCACCCTTCTTAGGATTCATCAGGTAGGTATGTTCCCTGAGTTCCCATCATCGTTGTTTTCTGCTTGAACATCAAGTTGTACAAAGATGACTAAATACACCCACTTGCAAATTACATTGCTGGTAAAGGGGAAAGCCTGAATGAATATCTTTTTTAGTGTTATTCATCTGAATGTGCCTGAAAATCCGATTCATGTTTCATTTTTCACGACAACAGGGATATTGCCGTATATTTTCTTGGCATGGTATACTATGCCTAAGACTGCTGAAAACAGCTCAGCTGAGTCTCCCGTTAACACCAAAGTGGCTTTCAAATGATTGTATCTCAAAAGTTCAATGGGTAGTTTGTGAAGCTTCGTAGACTGGAGTGGAGGCCGAATTTTGCCTGTCTGGTACTACTGGCTGAATGACCACCAGCGAATGATGCCTTCTTTTCGGTATCATAAACATGGCATTTAGTATATCTAATTGCACTGTGAATTAAGATAAAACGCTGTGGGCAATTAATACAACCTTCTACAGTTCATCTCCCCCGTTAAATATGTCCGAATGGCAGATTCCTCTTTGTCCCTAAAGGATGGTTTTGAGTCAGCCGCTTTCCTAAGTGATCTGCGAAATACCAGAGGAGTATGGATGTTGACTGCCTCAAGTTGACTACCGGAAAACCAAACGTTTAAACAAACCGTCAGCTTATCTGAAAGCAAGCAAAACAGATAAACGGGTGTAGTCACGCGTACAGATGACATATGTGGATTTGTGTGAATTGAAGTGAGAAAAATAAACGAGTCATTAGCATGTTCAGTTTTAGCGGTGGTAAAAAGTGTTGTCACCATAGCAGGTACTGCCCGTAATCTTTCTTTCAGTCTACCAACAGTAGACTTTCAACTGGTGTGGGCCGAATGGGCTAGCCATGGCAATATCAGTTTTTCTGTGAGCGCCCCATTCGGACTTGTATATCAAAGCGTATACATATGGAAGAATGAGACAATTGGTGAAATTCAACAGGTCGACCCAAGGGGAGGTTCTCACTCAACAGGAAAGCACACACAATGTAAGCACCTTCATGTCGGGATACATTTGCAAACAACTAATCGATATCTATGAAAACGACTTTCTAGTGCCTGTCTATTCATAATCCAGTTTATCTCAGAAACAAAAATTAGCTCTGAGGCAATAAGATAAATAGTTTTGAATGGGATCTAATACGTTTTGTAAGCGAGTGAGGAACTTTGTACCGGGCGGAGTCATTTAATCTTGGGGTAGATCGGACTGCACTGCTCACATTATGAATCTTGGTATACTGTATGTAACTGCACACTGCCCGTTCGTCCCCGCTTCTGGTAATTTGGACTTCTGTTTCATCAGCCTAAGAAATTTACTGAAGTACCTTAGGAAAGATGCCGCGATTTCTAAACACTGTAAAGATATAGCACACAGAAAACTAAGCAAGCTGGCCCCAGAATAACTTTGTTCTTCTACTCACCAAGTACCAACATCACCAGCATGCAGTGTTGAAACATATACGCAGCTTTGTACCATCCAATGTATACAGTGTGTTTAGCTTAATTCTTCAAATTTATCTTTCGTGTCCTTAAGGACCTGTGAGGTTTTTTTTACCAAATATTCTAAACAAGCTACCATAAAAAGCCCCTCAGCGATGCCATTAGAAGAAATACGCTGTGTATATTATGGTGGCAAATTTTCGCTGTTTTTTCTCATCGAATAGGCTTTGTACTCAAAGCAATTACCTATAAAGTGGATGCTTTTATCACACTGAGCTCGTTGAGATAACAACAATTTACCATGAGAAATCAATAAATCTGTCTAGGCTCAGTAGGATGTAAATCAAACTGTTGTATTCCATATATGATATTTCGGCTTAGTATGTTGAGTTACAGGAACTTGTTACGTGGTTTTTCAGTCCCTTACAAAAACCAGAAGCTTTTCATCCTGACTAAGAACCTAACAGCCGTTGACAGGTTTCAAGTCTGTTTATGGCCATTAATGTAAGATAAGATTTTACTGTTTTTGTGATGTGTTGTCATGGAGAGATATATTTCACAAACAGTGTGCATTAGTTCTTCAGCTATTAGTAAGACTGTCCGATGAAAGTGCATGGTCTCGGAAAGTCAAAAGGCTCTCTATGTCTGCTTCACCTCATTAAGATTAGTCAGCGTTTCGATTCTCATGAATCCCTAGGGTGATACGAATCCTTGATCTCCTGTCTAAACCGTTCGGCTACGGGCAGAAAATGCATCGTTTCAAGTTGGCGCCATTGAAATGACACAAATGTCACGTGAAACCACCATCGATATTCATCGTTATCACCACATCATTTGAGGACGCTTTTCCAATTAACAATCGCTCACGAACTGACTATATTTAACTGGCGTCTTTCACATTGCCCCGCTCCAGCCGTCAATGCAACGGCGTCGTTACTTTTAGACGAAATCCGTTTTTGAAAGAATGTTTCGTCAAATCGATTGCATGCATCCACATGAAAGATCATTAATATCTCCCATCCGTTTTAGTGTTAGATATCAAACGTTTTGTGCATATATCCCACCGTCTGCACGGGGACATCGGCCAGTATGATAGCGCTCTAATGCCTAAATAAACGTTCACTTAAAATTCCACACTTTCTGATTGCAAAGAAGTAGCAGGATCAAAATATTAACTCCAAATGTTTGAATTTTCCATTTAAGTCTTAAAACAAGTTTTAGAGGGTTGGTATCATACTTTGTGATCAGCACTCATAGTCTAGTTTGCTTCCAACATTTTCACCACAAACTAAAAGTATCATCATCAACCGAATTCGAAAAGAAGGCTTCGGAACTTAAAAACCCAAAAAAACTTTAACGTCAGTCTCCCGTCTTTAACTTTGTAAGTAGTCTGCTCAAAATACATCTTGGTGCGGCCAAATTCGATTATACTGTCTTTCGATTTGCACTATATCATTTAATGTGGCTAGCTGCCATAAAACTCAAACGAAAACTCTTTCAGCCTCAATGGGTCAGGATGATGGTGTTAGGACTGTCCTCGAGTTTCAGTTGTACCTTTAAAAGCCATACGCCAAACGGCTTTGAAACGGCTCGACATTTATTTGGCACGTGACATCGTCAAGTTCTCGTGGTTTTGCGCGGAAAGATTCATATGGGAAGGCTCGTTATTGTACTGATCCGTGATTTGTTCTGATTTGGATGAGTCAGCAAACTGCGGCAGTCTTTTACGTTCATGGGGACATCATGTGCTTGCACGCTATGTCAAGGGCCTTGGTGAAGCCCCAGCCGGTCGATGAATAATTCAAGCCCAAATGGTCCTTTGGTTGGGAACGGGGTTTGTTCACTCGGGGTGATTCACTCCGACTTATTTTTTACCAAGAGTACGGGATAGGTAGGCAGGCCGCTCAAACCATACTCTGGGTGGGACTGATGGTTACCTGCTTAAGGGGCTCACTCAGGCTGACTGCGCCTGCAACTACAGGTGATCGAAGATGACAGACGTTCACAACAGACTGGTGGTCGAGATGTGCTACAATCGATACGCGGTATTAAGCTTAGTTGGAGTCCAGTTGGGCAGTACATCTTGGAGATAAAGTTGGGCTAACTCAAAGCGATTCGTTTAATAATCGCTTTCTGAGGCAAACGAATTAGTAATGCCTTAATGGACAGCTCGAATGCGATACGAATTTTGAGTCATATGCCTTCAAACTCCAAAACACTCTCAGAATAGTCTTCCGTGACAGCTTCGTGAAAAGTTTTGCATGGTATCTGAAGTGGATTTACGTGCACAAGCTCACAATCTTATCGCTCCAGGGTTGCCGTTTGGGATAAACACTTGAGATGGTTAACTTGGTGTTAACTAAGCTTGGTGGATTTTCCTACTTCATCACTCATGGTTTGCTCGTAAACTTGTTGTTGAGTAGAGGCAAATGTTAATTACGTGCATGAGAAAATGGACTAGAACAGACATGCAAAATTAATTATAGCCGTCCACCGTGGTGCTGGAGGGAATTGAGAGATACCACTCTTTAAAAGTAAGCACTTGTTTCCGTTTAAAAAGAACTAAAAATTACCATCTGACATGTGTGACGCGAACGAGGACGGAGAAACATGAACAGTTTATGAATGGCCAAATTTTTAAACCAACTAATCATCACTTTTCACGGAGAATTTGATAGGTACCGAGCAATGGTGCTTCTTTAGTTTGGCTACATGGTGATTAATGGGTTGAGCTCTTTAACTCCCCCCTGAAATGTCTGTAAAGTGTGCACCTTCTTATCCTTTATGCTCTGCAAGCGCAAGAGTGTTGCCAAAATAACAACAATGCAAGTGACCACAGACAACTCTAATCACACTTGGGATATAATATCTATTAACCTTAAGTTGTTTTCACACTGTGAGTAGCGGTGAATTTACCAACTGATCCGCACTGAGCTAGCTTTCCGTTCCAACTTGTTCACACTGATCTAGTTTGTTGAGAACGGAAAATGCCAGCAGGCATATGGTCTCAGTGACATCAGAACCTCGTTTTTCCAGGGGTTCGTAGCGTAGGTTCTGAAATTTACCGAACTATCCTCAAAAAAGCTTCGACATGAACGAATCAGTCATTGCGTGTTTTGAAAGTGCTTCTCTCAAAGCATTGCCCGGTCAAGTATGTCGTAGCAAAGTCCATTACTACAGAAAAATTTTACGCAACGACTTGTTCCAAAAAATTTATCGAGCTTAATAGGCTGGTTGATTGATTCAGAAATATGGATCTATAACATTCGATTTTATCTTCGCATTCGAACCATTTTCAGGTATCAAACACGACCATAAAGCAATGTGTGCGCAATCCCTTTAATATGGCATAGACTTTAAACTCTTTCAATGGTGATTACATAGTTTGACCCACTTGCGCTTGCCTTGTTCTGAATAAAAGGATTCTAACCACCGCGGCCACAGTTTCCACGATACCACGTTACATAAACACTGCCTGATGATGCCATGGTAACCAAATCACAAGGCTGAAATGGATGAAGTTTATGAACCGGAGACTTAACACTATCTCAAAAAAAGTCGCTAAAGGACAGGTCTATAGCTCAACAATAAGAGATGACAATACAATGAAAAAATTACCAGCAGTGAAAGAACTTACATGAAGCCTGTAGCCTTAAATGAAAAAAAACTAAAAGTTTCCTCAGTTTCTGAATATAACAGGAATAACCTGCTGCTTCCGGTCAGTTAACCACACACACACACACACTGACCTGCGAGTGAAAATTGCATGAGTGAGCCATAAAGTGTCTGCGATAACGGATACCTTTTTTTCGTAGCTTTGGGATAAGTAAGCTACTTGTTGTGTGCAACACCATTCACTTCATTTTCGCCAGTTTGCAAGATTCTTCTCGTTGTTCTTCCTAATAGAGCGCTGTTCTACTCTATGCTCTCCAAAACTCTGATAACCTCCAGCTTTCAAAACTTGGAATAATACTTGCTGCACCAACCGCTCCTGACACTAATTCAAGTGTGCGACTTATCGTTCCCTTTTTCTGTGAATATCTGGATGTGGCTTTGAACACAGTTTGCCACGTTAATCTTCAAAACAAACTGGTTCTAAACATTGGTTCCCCTCTATTACCGAATCCATCACCTGAGTAATAAAAAATTCCTCAATGAAATGAACTCCTAGAACAGTGTACCTTCGTGATTTAATATAGGTATATTCTTCATTGGTCATTCGACCCGCGTCTCACTGTTAAGCCTTATATCTTTAAAGACCGATGAGCGCTGCTTTTATCTGCAACAAACATGGACCGAGTGGTCATACTAGCAAAGCACGCGGTTTCAATCCCAATTCCTACAGAAACACCACACTTTCCTCTTCGTTTATTCACCTGGCTTATTGGGATAACATTCGGTTCACGGTGACTGGTCGTTTTCCAAACAGAATATTTATTCAGTCTGGGAAAAAATTGCACAGTCTAAGTTCCATGGAGTGAACCTCCTAGTCTCGACTTGCATCCCTTTCTTAATCATGTCCAAGATGTCAACCTGCATTATGTTTTCACTCAATGACCCTTTTCAAACACAGCTTCCCGATCTTTATGGAAGTTTTTATCCGGGGTGCCGGAAAGTCCTCGCACCATAAATGGCTTCTGTTCCTCAATATTTTTGCTTTCTTCTGATGGAAGTTTCTGTAATATAGCGGCCTTAATGCTATTTGATGAGTTCACGAATACGTTGCATAAGAAAGTATGAACAACACTGTGAGGTGATGCTTCAATGTGCTGAAACTACGTAAACTGTCATTTGTAATGAGGTCTTCCGTCTTACTTCTGAACAAGGCGTCCCTGTAATGTAAACTAATGAGGTGCCTTATTAGTTTATAGAAATGAATTCCTCCGTTCTCCCTAAATCTCTGGTCAATCTTCCACTTAAAACTCACCATACTGATATGTGATATGTGATATGCATATGCAATTCTCTATATACCTACTGATCCAATTTTTTTTATATTCTACGAAGTTTTGGAAGACAATATCAACAGCATGTTTTCGATTTCTAAGATCACTTAAGTCAGTGAATACTTTTGTCTCCCAAAGTTTTCAAATTGACCTCCAGATTGCTAGTCTGGTAATTAGGACTCGGTTTTGATGGCTATTACCGAAGCTGCAGTGGTTTAGGAAAGTGTTTCATCACCCTGTTAACACTAATTTACCTCTATCAGTAAACTTATTTGAGACTGATTCGTTTACCATCTGGGAGTCCTTAGGAGCTGGAAATATTTGAGGAGGAATCTACTCGCTTTGACCTCAGACAATCTGAATCAGATCCATTGGTCGGGGCAAGTTTCGCTTGCCAGTCTGGTGTGCAGAAATAGCATCTTCGTTCAACTTTACCCGAAGGCTCAGTCAATCAAAGCACTTCCAACCTTTGGCTTTACGCCGCCAGTAATTACAACCTAGGAGTTTGGAGATAGTAAACCAGCCCACTAACACAATCGTTCCAAAGAGAACCTCATTCCAGCTTATCTTGTTTACTTAGGTTTTCCGTTTTTCTCCAATGTAATGGACAAAGCTTGAGGACACACGAGCGCCAGATCTACAATCAGCATGTTCGTAGGAGTGCTTCGTGCCATTCAGCCACCGTCAGTTGATCAATTCTCACCTGTTTTTTTGAGTAACAGATTTTCTGGCTGTACGAGAAATCCTGTGCCTGAATTACGTGGACAGCTTTTCTGTGGAACAAGCAAAATGTTCGCAAAAACAGTTTAATTTTACTGCTCCTCATAGGTTCGACCTACAGACCCATGAGGAAATGAAGCAGACCGTGGATGCGTGGCGTGACAGCTAGGCAACAGAAGAGTGTCGCGGCCGAACGATTATATTGTTGTTATTGTTACTAGATGACATAAATGGATCTATTGGTCTTTGCATGACCGTTTAGGTTATAAATAACATGATCAAAAGATTCATCATCAACATCAACTTGGTCTTAAATCAATGCTTAAATCTGTGTGCAACTCTGTGGCACACAGCAAGACACTTATTGGTCTGCGAAATTCTTGTTGATATGAGTGGCTGAAAAGACTACAAAATGTTTGATACTTACATTGTCACGAAGGAGATTCCGATAATAGCTGGGTTTCAGGTGTGTAGCAAAGGTGTAAGTGGTATTACAGAAACCCTCCTGGGCTACCGTATGATACCTTGGCTTGTAAGCATAACTAGAATACAGTCACTAGAGAACCGATACCGGACATGAAAATCGTGGTCATCGTAGATCATGTTTAGCTAAATTTGTATCCAAAATAAGCTAGTTGTTTGCAAAAGTTACACTCTATCTTTTCTGAGGAGTACGTGCAATGAAGTGGGCCACAAACCATCATGTTGCCTGTGACTATCTAGAGTGCGCATGAAAGGTTGTACAGTACAAGCAGCTTGATGAGATTATGTCAAGCATTTGGGTCTCCTGTAATGTTTGCGCTTGTTGCAGAATCCAGATTTGTTATGGGATAAAACCATAAATATACTCGTAATAGATGAGAGGCAATACAAGCATCGCTTGGTTAATTGCCGGAATAAATAATTAATTAATTAGTTAATTGCTGAATATATCAGGGTGCCGCCGTTCAGCATTGTTTATTTCTTTTCTATAGGGAACCGACGAGTTGCTTCAACCCAGATAAAACGCCACTATTACTAGTATGATTATTTTTGAACAAAGTAATCACAGAAATAGAAGGGCAAGCGAGATAAGAGGAATGACATATGGAAAAATGAGAGATGAAAGAGAAAGATCCAGAAGATGTACGTGACAACTAGTTAAGTCAATTGAGTTAGATCAACGTAGAGATGGGCGTGGAGAAACATGGGTGAAGACCGTACTGAGATAAACTTTTTCTAGTTGTCCTAGTGTTAACGTTGTTTCAACACTAGTTCCGACTCATTTCTCATGTTTTCTCTCTCAAATGGCTGTGTATGAATTGGTTTTCCCGTAGTGTGCCATCTTGTGAGATCGTAGCTCGTTTATCACATAATCAGTTTACCCCAGCCAGACGGTTTATGCGACGATTATATACCTTCACAACTCAATCGCGTTCTAGTAGCAAAGAACCTCCCGTAAAAAAGCTCTTTATAAAGGGAGTCTTCTTGACAATACGCAAATGTGCCACATCCCTTCATTTCAGCCTCATCAGTATTCAAAAACTTATTTGCTCAATGGCAGTTTGGCTAGACGAGTTTTTTAGTCCGCAAAACCCGTTCAGTGATATTTTAGCGCAGATGTTCTACGACTTTGTAAATTTCCAAATGGATAGTTTGTTTTCGAAAATTCTTTTCCCTAAAAAGTGGTTGCACGTAGAGTCCCCTCATATCGACATTTGAAGGGAGCTGTCAGAAATAGTCGTTTCACAAAGGGGGAGGCCGCAAAGGGGATAGTAAGCTTATACTCTTACATGTACTGAAAGTCGTCGTAATGAATGATTCACGTTTATTCTTTTATGTTTGAAGAAGAGTGGGCCGGTGAATGGGTGTCCAGTTATCGCATCTCTGCTTTTTAGGAATGGAAGTTGTTATTCTGGAAGATTTTAATCTGCCAGAAGCACCGATAAGTGGTCCCTACTGAGAGGAAGGGGTTGAAATGGCTTATATATCATACTTAAACTCAGCTAAATAGTGCATCATAAGTTCCCCCGATAAGTCTGCAGACGGCACAAAGAAGGTTTTTGTTGCTCGTATTTCACCGTATACGCGTATTTCATGCATATAATACGGAAAGATGGAGACAATGAGTATTTCAACATGAGAGGCAAATCTGACTGTTGTTGAATGCCGTAAAATAATCGGATAATTAAGTTTACATATGTCTAGTCACAATTAGACGGTGGCAGCTGTTGCACGAATTGGGGTACCCAATACCTACTTGACGTGCAGATGGCGTGAAATCCTGGCGTTGCCCGACAGAACAGTTGGTTTCCAGATGATGAAAAACCAACAAGAGAAATTTAATCCGGTTGACTGCCTTTTTGGATGGAAAGGTCAATTATTGCACTTCACTGTCCAACCGAGGACGTGTTTAATCAGCCTAAATGAAGTAAACTTTCGAAGCTGCCTAGGTAGGTTTACACGCACCTGCATATAAAGGATTGTTTGAACCTACCCCGTCTTTGGGTGGCAGAACTTTAGTCTAGCCAGCAGAGGGAGAAACCATATATATGGCTGTTTGCCTGCTACTAACCCACGAGTTGATGGTAGATGCAAATGTTTACGAATTTCACGTGAAAAAAAGGTAATTACATCTTGATCACTCAATATTTTCTGTAGGTTGTGTGTAAAAAATGCAGAATTTTTCCAACAACAATTCTATGTTACCATAGTTGTCGATTCACTTTAATGGGTCTCATGCAACAGCAAGTTAGCAAGATAAGGAGTGTAAATTCATCCAGCGGCTACAAAATCTGTTAGAAAAGGTAAAAGCCCGTATTGAACAATGAATCGTGATTAACACAGGCAGTATCGGTTTGCATCCCTACAGCGGTTGTTATTGAGAAGATTTACAAACACAGGAGCTCAGAGGGTTAGATACTAGTTGCTTACTGTGTGTGACTCACACTCTGTATCACTTCCGAAGCACGCTCTGCTTCTTTGCTTTGGATTTTCGTATTCTTGAATTCAGTCAACAATTTTGACTGAGCCAATC
>SJOL01010029.1:247545-259447 GCA_004794785.1 Opisthorchis felineus
CGGTTAATGTAGCAAGATCCTGCAAGAGAAATGTGTTGATTTGTTACCTCATTTAGTGCGCTTGCCAAATGCGGTTGTGATGCGGGAAATTCAGCTGTCCGAGTTAGGAAGGGTCAAATCATGGTTGTTCTCATCGTTTGTCCGGGAATTCAAGTAGCAATGGCGGTTTTATTTTAAAACTTGTAAAACGTCTATCAGCATATACTTTAGATCCGCTTGTAATATCATTTACACCTTTCCAACAGTGGATCTAAATTTACCACACTGTGGTCAGCTCTCTGTATAATACGTCAATAAATTCCAACGCAGGGCATTGAGTTAGCTTTGGAGGAAGAAAAGCACTCTTTTAGGATCCAGTCACGTTTCACTGTTCCTCAACAAACTCTAACACTAGAGCTGAAGCAGTAGGGAATGGCAACCTTGAAGAGCCCTGGGCGTTTATTCAACTTGTCTGGCGACATAGCTGGACTAGCGCTTGGGGGTATTCGTAATACCATGAGTAGCTGCTTGAAGCAGTTGCTTGCCTGGTCTCTGCCTTTTTGCCCACGTTGCTTGCACCTACTAGACTTAGAAGAAAACTGTTGAGGAACGGCTGTTAAACAGCCTGAAGAACCAGCTAGAAGGAACTGGGACCAAGAGTGACAAAGGCCATTCATTCCATCTAGCGCAGCGAACGTGTCAGAATAAAGCCATCTATATGGAGTGATTCCCTGAGCTGGACAAACAGATAGTACGCCAGAACAAGATTATTCACAGTTCAGCCATCTCGGCGCAACCATAACAATTTCATCAATACGGGGAATGCAAGCCAGAAAGGTTCCAAACGATACAACCGTAGGAGAGCCAACCGGTGAAGAGGATCTACTCGCGGGAATAGTACATTCTGACTGTGGCTCTTTACCGACGTCACTGACTGTCCTCGTTGTCAGAGTCTGAAAGAAAATCTTTATTTAATTTGTGAGCAAGACCAGTGATGGTTTACATTCGAAATAAGCTCAGAAATGGCTGCTTGATCTACTGAGAGATCAGCCTGATTATCATCGTCTTGGACTCCGTTATCCCCATTTATTGATGGTTAACTTCCACGAACAAGTGGATGTTCGGAGAAGAAGGAAGTATTCTGTTCAGTGTCCTTGGCTTCTTTTTCTAGTCTGCATAATTAGCTAAATGATAACAGACATTTTTCTGGATATAAAGGCATATTCCTGTTTAGTGAAGTAATCAGACTTTACATCTCTTCTGGAAATTAGCATATTAAGCAAACGGAGCTAGTTCTCAGGGGTTCTCATTCACGCAACGTCATCTCGCGTCTGAATGCGGAAAGATTTGTCCATTCCTTCAAAATTCCAGGAAAGACTGTCCAGTCTTACTGATGACGTCAAATTTATTCTTAATGATATGGCTAAACAAGCGTCGCTTGTGGTAGCCGCTGCGAATTTACTCTTCTCCCAGGGGAAGTGTCTTTGAGCTATATTGCTCGAACTACGTGGTTCTGCTGTGAGATTTTCGAAAAGTATTATGAAGCAAATTTCTCTGAAAGCGCTCCTCAATGCTGCAATACCAAATGAACTTACACGCTTGTCCTACAGCTCTGTTTATGCTGACACTCATCTGTGAAATGCTGGAAGAAGTTTTTTACCTGCGCCGGAACCGGGATACTTGCCTCACGGAACTCCGGCAACGAAGCAACGTCGGAAACTATAAAACTAGTGTCAGCGTTTCTGACTTTTAGTAGCCCTGACGACACTGCGATATCAAGTATTTTGTCGGGTATATCCGTCAAATGTCACTTAGTCCGGATGCGGACTTTATCGAGTGGATGTAACTGATTTGCACCGGCTAATTATATTTGTACTCTTTGCAGTGTAAAAAAAATCTTAGTGCTTTGAGAAATACCAGCGGAAAAGCCAAGCAAAATCACTGCACTACCTGTCACCTTAAAGCAAAGATTTTGAATACTACCTTGTGATATTTTCTATGCTGCTTATTTGGCTTGACCATGTCATAATAATTCAACCACCTCAGATACCCAGACGTGTTCCGTTCAGCTTATGGGGTTTGAAATGAAACCAATGGGGTGTTGATCAACCAAGAAAATATACTGCAATATCTCGAATGGCATATCATCTGAAGCATAAGGGTCCTTTGTCCAGTATGACCATAAATGCGAGCCCTAGATGGGATTTTCCTGAGTCTTCCATTAAAATCAAGTTAGTTCATGATTTAGTGTATTTCGCGTATTGCGTTCTACATGGGTAAAAGTAGAACGTAAGGGTGACTGAAGTTTAAGGAGTCCACCTACCTGACGAGATGAGCGTAAAGAGGGACATAACCGGTCAAGGACTAAGACTTTTCAGCAATCTTATGAGTGGCGTGTTCCGTCAAAAAGATACACTGTTAGTCCTGGGTTGAAGTCTAAAACACAGTGTGTGTTTGTTGTTGGAGACTTTGGCGATGAGGCTGCAAACCTGGATAAAGTAGGCACATGCTGCTGTTTTTCGTTATTTATAGCTTTCCGCCCCAAATCACCTGCCGAGTTGTGTCCCCCAATATTTGACTAGTTTAACTGATGGCATCAGTCGCTCTTCCATTGTATCTGGTAAAATAAAACTACACCCATTTGGTGGATTACGCAGTGAAGACCTACTGTGAAGATTCCGAAAATTCGGCAAACATAAAGATGAATATTGTGGGAGAAACTGAATTAACTTTCAATTTACAGGGAAGAGAACCGGTCATTGAGAAAATAACTTAGTCGAGCCACATGTAACTGTAGCGCCTTATACAAAAATATATGAAAACTAACCGCTAGGTCAAATTATCCAACAGGCTGAATTCAGTCACTTAGAGGAGGAGTTACTTTCAGTAAAACCTCAAACCTCTCTAATGATTTAATTTAATAGACTTCCTCAAAATGTCCCATAAAGAAAATAAGCAGTTGGAACAAGTTTCGGTTGATCCAAATAAAAGGATGGAGAATCCTGTACTTCTTCGTACCTCATCCGATACTAGAGCGGAATCTTAAGACGGTGACCAACAGTGGAACTGAAAGGTACACCGGAGGTTCGAAAGTATTCAACCAGTCAACGTCCTCTGGTGACTAAAATACAAATTTCAGGTATTTCGACAGATTGTAGCCAAAATGCACAGAAATATTATTCTAGTACATATTGAGTTATTTCGGAAAGGAAATTCAGCTGTTCAGGTTTAAAGTTTTGTACGTTATGTGAAATTGGCGATTTGCTAAGAACGATACCTTCAAGACCTCCTGTGTGTCCAACCTGGCAATAGTTTTTTTAAATACAATTCAGTCTTTTAGAAAATCCTTAACGTTCCCTTGGATGATAATGCTTGGTTCATGGCCAAAGTGTGTCACTTAATTAGAGTAAGATCACACAGAACCTGCTTATCTGCTGATCTGTACCACCCATCTTTCAGTGGCTGTCCAAACTATCAGGGCACAGCAAAAATTTGGCAGCAGGAAAAACGCAAACAAATTCATGCTTTGATCGGATAACCGCTTGTGATTATTGAGCGGTTCGAAGGAAGATGATTAATGTCACTTCAGTTTTGACGTCGAATAAGTTCAGCTGTTTGTTGCGAATTGTGGCCGTATTTGCTTTTGGCTCAAGATACGACAATATAGTAGGATGGGCTTAGAACTAGCTGGCTAGACATAAAAGAATCCCTTGTTCGCAACATTTTTAAACAGCGAAGGCATAGAGAATTTCAGTCGTTCTTGTCGAAGGGTGAGCTTTGTGGTATGTGCAAGGCTTAAAAATCATTCATTGGGCTAGCTTATAATCAGTTCTTATGTGATTATGTTGTTATCACTCATGACAACAACACAGTGACCCTAATTTATGAACATGGCTGAAAGATGAAGATTAATTCGTAGCGAAAGCGAGGCTAAATCAAACGATAATTTAAACCGATAGACTTTATCAGTCCTCAGTTTCTCTTCTTTAAATGTGGTTCCTAAGTCAGCAAAACTTTAGTGCGTTTATTTTCAGTCAGGCAAAAAGCTATTAGAGTGATAAATTGTGATGAAGTTTTTTATTAGTTTCATGTAATTAAAATCCGTATGAGAAATTTCTGTAACACGTACAAGGATAAATGTTCAAGCTTTAAAGAAGGAAGGTATTCAGGGAGGGTTTAGTGCTTCAAATTCCGGTATTTTCGCTCCTGAAGGAGTGAAAGAGCACTGCTAAGTAAATAACATTTACTTCTAGGTAACAGAAAAAAGGATGGCTCGAAAAATTAGACCAATATTTTGTGAAAAGTAAGACAGAATTGTAAATTTGTCCCTAGCAGAAATTGCCTCATTGTATTTGGATTAGTTCCAACCGAGAATTTTATTTTCGGTATGAGGACCCTTGACTTCGCCTGCGACATTCGTCATTCAACCATTTTTACTGTTGTTTAATGGATATCGCATTTGCGAATTGTATGTTAAATCGCTTGATTTCTTCCCGGTTTTTTAGTACGTAACCTGCCAAGCGTTTCGATTACTCACAATAGTTAACAGTGTAAAAACTAAAAATCTAAAATCAGAAGTGGAGAAATTGGCGGTAATCTTGCCCAATAAAATTTCAAGGCAAATAAAATTGTGATGTGTTAACCAAAAGTCCATTTTCTCCGAAAAAACTTTTTGCACTTGCATACGAAAAAAATAGTATTATGCTTTAAGTATAGTCATGTTTCCTTAGAGGTCTCATTGGTGCGTTAGTGGGAATTAATGTTTTATTCTTTGGTGTAAGCTAAGTAAATATTTTCTGAAAAGTCGACAAAGAGCTTTCAATCAATTGGAAAATGTTTGGGACCAAATGGGTAGTCATCGTTTCAGAGAGGTTTGGTAAACAATCCACCGATTGTTTACCAAACCTCTCTGAAATCGAAAAAGAGCTGTTTCATCCTTGTTGAAATTCATCAGCAGTGCGCACCTCTCGAAACTCCAGCGAGTTTGGTCCTACGATCTCTCGGCTAGTAGTTGAATACCAAACCGTTCGGCCATGCGTGGCTGTTCAGCGGTGTGTTTAACTCGCACTCGTCCTCAAAAATTATGTGCTACGTGAGATGGATATATGCCTGGATAAAGTTCCGCTGACAAGCTTGCGTATTATTCCATAACTTTAACTATTGTTCTCGTACTCAAATGATTTTGCAAACAAATCCAGTTCACGTGTACTGTAAAAAAAGCTTTTCAGCATGATACCCGATTGATACAACGCATATTTATATTGAAACTTACCGAAGACTAACTTGAAATTAGCATCACATGCTTAGCTTCTGGAAAGATCCCGAGTATCATTTGGACGTTAAACCTCTTCCAGTAATAGGTCATGCTTGAGACTGCACCCGACGTTTAAATCGCGGAAAAAACTCTTGGAATTTGAACTAGAGTAAAACACTTGATACTGTACTACTCAGACAGGTAACCCCGGATAATTCCTTGGTAAATACCAGCCACCCAGTTGCCACATAAGACATAGGTAAACAAGATGCAAATGTCTGCAATCAATATTAGTCCACAAAAACGGGATAATGTTGGAGTTTACCAAAAACGTTCTTGGAATAAATAAAACGCACAATGTTTTTAGATCAGGTGTGTTGATCTATTACTCGACCTTGGTGGTCGACTTACAAACATCTAGTTGCCATGCGAGGAGATATCGATAATGCGCAGCTGGCTGGGTGGGTGGTCGTCTTGGGAAAAGTTGCAGCAGAAGTGTGAAACCATTCTTGTAACAACGTTAACGTTAGTTCAAGATTTGGTTTGGGCAATAATGCTTCGGCCCCGTAAGTTGAGTGATTAACGGAGACTGAAGATATCCGCTTCTAAATGTACCAGAACAAGCTATTACTGAGTTAAAATAAGTTGAATTTTCAGAATTAAACACATTTTTGTACCGGGGAAAACTGTTTCCGAAATACTGTCAACTGTTTAAAAAAAATCAGTACAGTTTTTATCTAGAAGACCAACTTGGTTATAGAAAATTAATCTAAATGCATTATATAAATTTGAACCGAAACACTTCGTTGTACAATCAAGGCACCCACACTGTGTAACGTCTTAATTTGCAGGCGTACTTAGGCTTCGGGAACCTTTGCGTTATTATGATGTTTGTACATGTTTATATACATATATGTGCACCCATGTATCCGTAATCATCTGTAAAACCCTAATTGTCTAGCAAAACCAAAATGTTTCTCTCAGAAGTTGGGTTCACTTTTAGGGACCATGCGAAATAAGCGGATTTTCTACTTTAGAATAAATGCACACATTTAACTTGCAGAAACAATAACTGAAGTTATATAGTTATTTATCGTTTTTTCTTGCCACCATTCATGTAATTATATAAAAGTTTAAATGCGCTGTAAACTTTCCGAATCCTGAATGTGTTCTTCCTTTAGCTGATATTTTGACAAACGAATATGCTACACGCCTAAGTTTTGTGCAGAACTTCTCGAATATTTGCCCGACATCCACGTAGTCAGATATTGCCAGATAAATGAGCATGACAAAATACGCTTCCGGGTTCCTTCTTTTCCACATTATGTAATAAAAACCAGTTGACGTTTTAGTCGGACGTTTCAACCCCAGCATTTCGCTTGGAGTGCGTAGGGTAGAGCAAACACGCTAATGCTGGTTTCCATACCATTATCCTGTCAAGTCTGAGTTAATCCGGGCTTATAGTGTCAGTTGGTTGCAGTGTAAAACGGAACTATCCAAATTCTTCCATTCGTAGGCTGAAGGAGAAGAAAAAAGTTACCTGAACGTAACAAATTTATCTCCTCAGATGAACAAAAATTAGACTGTAAAATTGATTTACGCATTACCATATTTGCATAAAACACAATATTACTATGTGACACACAGAAACCGTGAACTCATTGATTATCAAATCAAGCGGAAGTGACGTTTTGCTTTCAGCGCATGATTAGGGAATATAGCTCGGCTAACAGTAGCACTTACGAGAACTTATTTATAAGAACACAGTGGTGGATACGCTTCAGACGTTGCCGGTACGAATGTTAGCTTAAAACAGAGCTACCAAACCATAGTCTCATTTATTCCTCCTGGAGGTATCTGCGAGCCAAACCTTACTTTTATCATTGTAATAACAAAAAGTTTGAAACAACTTGGTACTGTACTTTCTTTAGCCTAGGTCTGTAAGGCGCTCAGAAAACTATTCCAACATGTAATAAACTGAGCATACGGAAAAGCACCGAAAATTGGCTGCCCAGCTGAAATTTTATTGAGATAACTTGCAGAGATTTTCAGAAAGCAGAGAACTGGTAACGATGAATCGCATGAAATTGGATAATGTGACGTAATGGAGTGTGAAGGTTTGCACAGTGCTTGCTTATACAAGCAACAGGGAAACGAAAAATGCTTCTACCAAACACCTACTTATAGCCAGCATACGTTTAGTGTGCCCCCTCACTGTTTTTGCACACACGAGCTGGTTTAATTGAACAATGCCTCCATGCCTTCATGGTTTCTTTTTCTATATTATCTTCTGCATCACGTAGGTGTTTGATTTGACGAACCCTTTGGTTAAGTAATTCAAAAATGCATAGATTAGGGTTCTGTACGCAGCACACACTGGCCGAGTAAATTAAAATAAAAAGAACCAGTCGCATTGGCATGCTTCCAATCCAAACTTACTAAAATATTTTAGCTCACGAATTTAAAATTCTGCAGTTCTCTGTTTTGGTGGAATCGGCGCAATGTACTTGATGGGGAGCTTTAGAAGTGTGAGTTGCACTTGATCACTCGAGAGCCCCAGTTGAGCTTAACGTCGACGCCAAGTTGGTGTGCGACTACTTATTCAACATTTGCCAATGTTTAATAACCATTATTCCAACTGCTGAGAGTGATCTTGCCTAACGAATAACAGAATGTGTGCATCGTGGAAGGTGTTGTAGCTGAATTTTCATGAACCTTTGAATACTGTTTAAATGAATAGGCTTTGATATTGATCAGATTAATTTATGTGGCAGCTTTTGGGCTAATTACTGTATCGCACAATGCCAAAAGAGATATTTGCTTGAACCGTTTGGAACAACCTTTAACATTAGTTCAATATCATTATGAAAGCTAATGGGCGGCGCAGTTAAAAAGCACTGTGACGATTAATAAATTTCTTAGGTGCTGATTAGTAAACAACAAATTATTTTGAGGGAGGTAATTTAGAATTGCGGGTCACTTTATAATACGAAGCAGCCTAATCAATTAGTCCAGTTAGCCAGTCGATGCAATTCTTATAAACATTCGATCCGTTCTTTTTATTTGGAATAGCTTCATCCGATTCATTATTGATCTACTCTTTGTCGTAATGACTGTCTCAGTTATAAAGACTTCATTTGATTTACAGTGGATATGCACTTCTAACACATTTTCGGACAGTTCGTCCTGAACATGAAAAACTGATAGCCAAATAAAGCAGTGCATCAACCTATCGAGCATTTCTACGGTTTAGTGCATACATTTCCTTTTTTTACAAAAGTTCAGTGAAGTCTTTCTAGCAATTCAAGCAATAAAACACATTTCATCTCGGAAATATATATATAGTCCGCTGAACTGCAGCAGTTTTGCTAATTTACTTGATTGATCTTGCTATCTTGAAAAACTTCAAAGTTTTCTAGCTCTCGACGGTTCAGCGTAATTTAATTTGCTTATTCGATTAGTTCGGCTAATTAATTTTTCTCCTAGAGAATATAGTCCCACTGTTCTAGACTTATTACCATAAACGACGTCAAATAAGCGACAACAAGCGCATGCATTCAAAGAGAGCTTGCATGCCTGCTTAAGGTGTGCGTACACTTCATTTGATCTAAACTGGAGACAGCGAAATCCCAGGTGAATAGCTTGTTTACGACATTCTTCAACTGAGGTGCAGCTGCGTCTCCTGTTAATTTAATTTAATTAGTTAATTAAATAATTCCGGCTGCGCCTACCTGAGCGTCATCAAGAGTGAAGCTGCTCGTGGGCTGTCGAAGTGTTTTCAGTCTGCTTAAGTGTAGTGTGAAGAATGTACACTGAGACTCAACAATCGGACGGCAGTTTGGGGGATAACAGTTGTCGGTAACATAAGGCGTTATTTCGCTCTAGCTGCCTGGATGTTTGATGTCTTCGCTAATGAACTGCAACACAATCTCACGTGGTGTAATCATTTGTTCTTACTTGTTAGTGTCATGACAAGTCTTGGTCCTATTAGAGACAAATATGCGGTGTTTATATTCGTCTTCGTTGTCCCTGGTGCATCATTTTTTACTTTTTAATATTCGAGAACAGAATGCAAATTTCCACCAAACCATTTTTAAATTTTGGAGTTAATATTCAAGCAGTTCGCATGACAAATTGAATGAACTAACAAACTAAAGACCAATAGCATGGAAATATGCTTTTTCAGTCATCCACAGAAATTCGTCAGTAATGGCTTCTTTTCTCTCACGCTGTACCTTAGAACAGCCTAGTTATTGTAGGAAAACTGATTTCAATTTTTCCTATAAAAATAGCTGCATTCAGTTGCCTGGAAACATCACAAACGAGAGATTCAGCTGGGTTCCAGGTGAGTCTCTCGCAAAACCAAATTTGCTTGCAAATGAGTGTATTTTGCTAATCATAATCTTACTTCGTGCGTTTCTGGCTTTGGGGAAGAACGAAGGATTGTGGTGCTTTAAAATGGTATTGTTAAATGACGCAAATGTGTTCTTTCTTAATAAGTATCCAAATTTACTGACCTTTAAGACAAACTTTTCAAGCTGGGATAAAGAACAATGCTTATTCTCCTTTGATTACATTTACAAGATTTACACATCTACTCATGTCCCCGAGTGTCCGATCAAAACCGGCAGTGATGTCTTTTGCCCAACTTGCAACATTTATACTACAGTTTCCTTGTTTCCTTCTCGTAACGTGTCATTTTGAAATCTATGCCTCTGATCAAAAGTAATGTTCAATCGATTTAGCCCCTGTTTCGTTTTCCGTCTCCACGTGACGTTTGCTCGCTAATTGTCAAAATGAGTAAGCTGCTTTAATTTGACATGAACCGTCACAATTCCCCCCCCCCAATTTTCCAACAGTGTTTGTGTCCAATATTATAGAAATCACAGATAATCTGCAACCAAATTGCTACCCCTAAGCATTGTCACACTACAGCCTTGTACGTTTTTAAGTCTGTGACAGTGCAAGGTGTACGTAATCCTTGGCAATTCGTTTCTTCGAAAAACGGTTTCTATTGGTTTGACAACTATGGTCTTGCCACAGGCCACGGAGTAGCAAATTGTATTCTCAGGGCAGAACCACGTTAATTTTACAGGTCCAAGTGGGGTCAGGTTAGGAAACCAAGCAGTTTTTGTTACGTTGTCCCGTGATATCACTCATTTGTTACAAGAAAATAGGCAGTAACAGATTACGGGACTAACATTTTCAGAGTTCTTTCACAATGTTGGTGCAAGCCGGATGTCCTTGGGCATGATTGTGACCCGTATGGTATGAGTAGCGCACAGGTTGCTATCCTCGAACAGACCAACCAAGAAGGCCTCGCTGGCTTCTTGTAGAGAAGAGACAGCAGAGCTCTGGAATCAGAAGTCAGTCTTGAAATCTTGGGCGATTTCCAGAACCAGGCTTTTGAAGGGTAGTTTACGGATGTGCAGCTCGGTGGACCTCTGGTAACGGCGGATCTCATGAAGAACGAGTATCCCAGGCCTATAGCGATGGGGTTTCTTCACATCGCTGGTGGCGGATGCACTCTTGCGGGCAGCCTTGTTTGCGAGCTGTTTCCTTGGGGCCTTCCCACCAGTACCCTTTTAAGAAATCTGCTTGGTGCGTGTCTTTTCCTGTCCAACAACTGCCATGTTTTGCTTACATTGCACGGGGACACACACCACTTACCATAGCTTTCTTCTAAAATCCCTTCTGTAGCATGCTCCAAAGATTTAGAACAAAAACCGAGCAACCGTTTGCAATCAGTTAAGCGTGGTACAAGAAAGCACTTGTTGGACTTCAAAGTGTTTTTCTGGCCATTACCGAGTGAAAAACTAGATTTTGAGTACGTGGTAGATAAATCCGCATGGTGAAAGAAACTTGTCTGCATCCCAGAAAGAAGCTTGTGAAAACTGTCGGTAGGTAGTGGTAGTCTAAGCCGCTTTATGCGCCAACCTAACCCCCGTAATATTTTGCAGATTGGATGCACCAGTATAAAGTGTCTGTCAACATTTGTGGCTTCAACTTGATTCCAACACCAAAGGAGAGTAAACTCTGAAGAGGAGCACGTACTTTTTTGCCACAAAATTATTTTTTCCCCTAGATGGAACACTGTATGATAATTTATCTCACACTCAGTGTTTTGACAAGTTTCACTGATGTCGGCATTGGGTAATATACTTCTCGAAGGGCAAATTTTACGCCTTCAACTTTTTCTAGCTTTACCCAGTTGATGTTTTTAATAAAAGCTAAACTATGTAAACTTACTAAAATTCAGAGGAATTAATATAATTCTGTCTAGATTTATCTATAGAAATCCTTATTCATCCACTCAAATGCCGACAACGTAAAAGGTCACCCCCCTTTTACCGGTTTTTCTCCACCTGCACCTTTGACTGCCCACCGAAAAACTTGTCGCCGGTGTGAACTCCATGAGCCAAATACATCATGCCACCACTGGTAGATGTAAGCCAGATGTGGCTATTAAGCATAAGTCGATCTGTCAAATTTTTCTACACCGAAAATGCCTTTGCGCCTCCTTCGATGTGTAGGAACATTTTTTGGCGCAATTGGTTTTTATTGAGGCAGAAACATGAGTGTTACAAATCTTGTTTTGTTTCGGCCTTCAAAAGTGCATCTATATCCATAAAAGCAGCGGGATTAATCAGCTACGGTCATATGAAGCCT